>VDFB02136753.1:0-34608 GCA_007258455.2 Sequoia sempervirens
TATCAATAGATCCTAAATAATCAACCAAACATACTGCATCACTTAATCTCAAGAGCTCAGGAATATCCCTTAATGTTTTAGCAAATATTTGGTTAAAATGTTGGAACAACTCATCCTTCTCTTTCTCAATATTCATGAATTTATTTAGCATAGAACTAGCATTGATTCTTTCACCATATTGCTCTATAAATACTATTTTGAACTCACTGCAAGAAAAAATAGAGCAATCTAGTAAATCAGAGAACCAGTCCCTTACATCTCCTTTCAAAGATTGAAAAAATAGTCTCATAATTATATCCTCATGATCTACTTCATAGTCATCCATTAAATTGTTGAATTCTTGTAGATGCTTATTTTTTTATTTATATTTTGTACCTTTGAGCATTGGTAACTTATCTCTGATTTCAAGTGGAATAATAATTGGGTAACCATTAATTCCACTAAAATTAATGGCTCTCTATCTTTCAGAGTTAAAAATTCTCTTACAATCTGACTGGAGCTATTTACAAACCATGATTCCACTAGGAAGTGTACACATATGCATATATTTATGATATGCTTTCTTATACCTTTACAAGTTTTTCTTATTAGCTTAACTATTTCCAAGGATACTTCTTATAGAAGATTGGATTTTCTACTCATGATTTCTCTTCATTTAGAGACCATCATGGGGTGAATAACCCTAATCTACCTTAGGAACAACAGTGAATTTTTAAAATCTGAAAGAGCAAGTCATAGAAATTTTTTGAACATACTATCTAGCTCTCAGCCAAAGTATGTCAACACAAAAAATGGACTACAATGTAGTGTGCTATCATCGTAGAAATGCTTTGGCACCTCGTAAAAAACAAAGAACAAGAGTATTTAAGAAAATAGAAAAGTGAATTCTTCTATCCAATTGCTAAGAACTCACAAAATATAGGGAAATAACAGAAAGTGATAGGACTAAGATAAAGAAGTAGAGATGACAAATATAAGGAGAAGAAAGGAAATACTTATGACCATGTGAGTAATGCAACTTCCAACTCATGGTTGTCTTCAATACTTGCACACAAGATGCAAAGAGAAATTGTTGGGTGGTTGTATAGGGGCTTACCTCAATCAAGCCCCATTTTGGTGTTCCCACCTATATGAATAGCCAGATAGATAGAGAGAAAAAGGGAAATTAAGTAAAGAGCACTTAAAGCACTACAAAATAGTGTTATGATACTCAACCAAGTAATAGAGGAGAGGATTGAAAGCTTACCACCTCCACCAAGAGCACTCAAGGCTACTTGGGGGAGAAAATCAGAGGAACTAAAGCCTCTACTACAATGGTGTTTTGGTCCACACTTTCTCTATTGAAGTGGTGGAGTGTTGATGTTGTTGTTATCAAGTGTAAAGCATTTGAAGAGATGGTGAAGAAGCTTCTTAGAGCTTGTGAAGGGATGTGCAGAAGATGAAATGCATATGGAAGGAGTGAATTTTAAGGGGAGATGAAAAAAATGACAATATTCGGGTTGGTCAGCAGAGGAGGGCATTACAAATCGACCTCCAACGGGAAGTGTAATGCCTTTGCAGGCTCTAGACTTAGGAATCTATTAGGGAAATAAGTGTGCCATGTGGCCCTCCTTGACAGAAATGCGTCCACCGATGCTCAAAATAGGTGCCATGTGTGGTGCAAGTATCGGGCTTAGGTGGAATTAAGCTAACAAACTTGCTTTTCTAATATGGATAAAGGAAAAAAGGGGATTTTCACATGGGGTGAAAATTCACTCATACATTTTCCCCCCACTTTAGTGAGCATGAACACTAATGAGTTCTCAATAAAGTATATCAAGAAAGATTAGGGTTAGAAATGCATACCTAAACTATCGAGGAAGTAGACCACGATTTGGAAAACCCGAGATTGCAAAGTCAAAAGAGAACTTCATAGTCTTACAAAACTATGAAGCTAAAGAAAGAGCATGTACTCAAGATGAAGAAGATTTAGATCTTTGATCCAGTATATACACAAGAGAAGAGAAAGATAGAAATGAACAAAGTGTGTGGTGAAGGAAAAACCCACTCAGGAGTAGAACCCGCACCACAAAGTAAGCATGTGATAAAAGGAAACCCCACTTGATGAGGAGAACCCATATCACAAAAGAGGTGATAAAAGAAAACCTTGCTTGAGGAGGAGAACCTGTATCACCAAGAAGTGTGTGGTGAAAGAAAAACCTGCTTAGGAGTAGAACCCACACCACAAAGTAAGTGTGTGATACAAGCAAACCCCACTCGAGGAGGAGAACCCATATCACCAAGTAAGAGTGATAAAAGCACGTGGTGAAAGAAAAACCCACTCAAGAGGAGAACCCGCACCACAAAATAAGCATGTAATAAAAGAAAAACCCACTCAAGGAGGAGAACCTATATCACAAAAGAGGTGAGAAAAGAAAACCCTACTTGAGGAGGAGAAACTGTATCACCAAGTAAGTATGTAAAGGAGCTCATTGTCAAGTTGGAAGACTTTCAAAGGGGTCCCTCGAGAACCCTTCAAAAGAAGAGGGGTCCACTCAAGGGACACTATTTGAAAGGTGAGGTCTAGTCAGGCTAACCCTAAGGTAGACATGACTAGATGAAATAGGTCTAGTTAGGCTACCCCCAAGCTAGATGAGAAGATATGAAATAGGTCTAGTTGGGTTGCACCCAAGCTAGATGTGAAAGAACTTATTTGGGAGAAAAGATTTCAAAGAGGTCCCTCAGGAACCCTTTAAAAGAGGAAGGGGGTCCACTCAAGGGAAATTTATTTCAAAAGGAATAGAGAAAAAAGGGGGTCCTTAAGAAGGACACCCATCTCCAAAACAAGTTGTCACTGCCCACAGCATATAGGGGAGGAGAACCATACAAGATACTTAGAACATGTAGGATAGAGGTAAACCTCAATATCACTTGTCATGCTAAGAAAAGGTAGGTGCATCAATCAAACAATAATTTTATGGTGCCTGAATCAAGAAGTCACTTTATTTTATCATTCAAGGCTTTACATTCACTTGTGGAATGTCCAAGCACTTGATTGTATACATAGAAAGAATGCTTTTCTTTATCATGTTCATGAGACTTCTTGTGTATAGGAGAAGGAAGAGTGATTAAGCGAGATTTTAGAAGCTGCAACAAAGTATGTTCTTGCTTAGATAAAGAGTGATGAGTAGGAAGCAATCCTTTATCTTGTGGAGAAATATTTGACTTATCACAAGAAAAAGAAGAAGAAGGCATGAGGATAGAAGACAATGGAGGAAGAATCTTTTCAATAGAATGAGGTTGACAAGAATTCTTATCACTTATCCATAGCTTCTATTTAGATTATTCTTATGAGAAACCAAGTCCCAAATTATGCTTATAGGGTGTAAACTCTATAGGGACCTGAATGCCTTTTTTGTTACACCCACAATCTTTACACTCATACCCATATTTTACTGACAAGCTTAAAACTAGGGTCATAACATGTTTCCAAATCTTTAAAAGAAGGAGAATCCTCATACAAAGCATTGTCCCAACAACTGGGATCACACTCCTTTATGGGATCCCCATCATCTTCTTTAATAGACTGTTAACATTATCCTCCTTAGCAGAAGCATAATCATCTTCCTCAGAAGGAGGATCAACACTAAGAACATTACAATTTGCACTGACACCATCCTGTGATACAAAAGAACAATTATCTCTAATAGCAAGTGTGGATGATGTCATCAAAAGGTTTAAGTGGATCAAGTTGACTTTATATTCCTGACTGAAGGAATCTATAAAGTCTAAGGAACCCCAATCATCACCAAGACATCCATTCTTTTGAGAGGACGTAGAAGAAGAACACTTAGGACTCCTTGCTTCAGAAGGATCTTCCTTAGGCACATCTATCTCAAGTGTATCCTTTGTAGTAGGTACTACTAGAGTAAACATTGACACATTGGAAGACGCTGAAGGAATAAGAGTAGGTACAACTAAATCCTAACCAACAACTACCATTTCACATAAGTGCATAGCCTCAGGGTTAGCCTTGACTCTGACTACTTTATTGTTAGCAATGAACTTAATAGATTTATGAAAGCTATACGAGATTGCACCCATAGCATGAATCCATGATCTAGTAAGAAGAAGGTCATAAGTAACTTTTCTGCCATAACATATACAAGGGTAGGTATAGTAATGGGTCCCAACCTCAAATGTAAGACTATCGTGCCTAGGGCTTGTTGAAAAACGTTATCGAACCCATGAATGAGAATAGAAGAAGTATTAAGAGAAGACAAGTCAATATTAATATTAGCTAATAGATCAATACTACACACATTGAGCACCAAACTGGAATCAATGAGAGTATGTCTAATGCCAATTTTATTAATGTTAACTATAATCATTAGAGAATACACTTGCTTTTTTATTTATAGAGGTGAGAGATCTTGCAGATAGAATGTAATATTTGATGAATCCACATGAATTTATGCCATTAATGCATTAGCATCCATCATCCTAGTGGAAGAAGGCAAGAGGATCCTTTTCAATGCTTCCTGAAGCATACCTTGATAAACCAAACAAGACTAAAGTGAGCCCCACAATGAGATCTTATCTTGAGGAACCCGAGGTTGCTTGACAAGCTCGTTATCACTAGGTGCTTTAGTTGTTGGTTTGAGAGCTAGAGGGAGACTTGGTTATTCATTCATTCTATTCTCATAAGTATGGGCTACCGCTCTATAAGAGGGAGCCTTAGAAGGATCAGGAGAACCACCATCAAATGGAACACCATCAATAGAACAAATCCTTTTAGAAGAAGGAATAGTTGGAGTCATATAAATAACTGATCTCTTAGGGCTTTGAGGGACATTAGAGACATAGATTACATTTATGGAACCATCAAAACTAGTAGAATGATTATCTGAAGACATGTTCTTAACATCAATCCAAACAAGATCAAATGTGAAATAATTATTCAAAGAAAAAATTTCAACATTGATCCAAGGAGAATCAGATGTGGAAGGAGGTTCATCATTCACACATGCAATGTCTCTAGAAGAGAGTGCAATAGAAAAAAGATAGGACTCATCATTCACAAATGCAATGTCTTTAGAAGAGAGTGCATTGGAATGAAGAGTAGATTCATCATTCAAAAATGCATCATCTCTAGGAGAGAGTGCATTGGAATGAAAAGATTCATCATTCACAAATGCATCACCTCTATGAGAGAGTGCATTGGAATGAATAGAAGGTAGAGTAACATTAAGAAAGGTATCAATGATTTCATCTTCTTTAGACAAAATATCCTCTAAAGTAAGAGGAATTTCATAAGAAGGATCAAAGACACCAAGTGACATGGGTAAAGTTGAGTCACTATCACATGCACTAGATGGAATATCATTAACATTTTGAACAAAACTAGATATAGAACTAATAAAAGAATATATTAAAACCATTACAATTTTTTTGGTATTTTCTATGTTCTATCTACTTAATTCATGTTTTTAGAGGTTTTCAGAGCATAATTTGAGGTTGGAACTTGCTTTGGTTCGTAAAATTTGGCTGCCAAAGGAACTAGTATTTTAGGGACTAAAGAAGTTCTCTAGGAGACCTTTCCAATGGTGCAAACAGTTCTAAATTCTGAGCACCGAGTCAAAAGTTATGACCCTGCCAAGTAGGGGTAAATAAATTCCTAGTTTTTTTAAGAACATTGTTCTTCATGTCAGGTTCACCAAAATGTTGAAGAGGGGGATTGGTTACTCATGCATTCTTCTCATTCAAAGAGCCTCATGAGGAAAATAGCCCTAATCTACCTCAAGAACAACAACAATGTTTCTTAATCTAAAAGAGCACGTCATAGAGATGTCTATGTGTCACGTGGGAATCCTTGATAGAAATGCCTCCATCGATGCTCAAAATAGGTGCCAAGTGTGATGCAAGCAACAAGCTTAGGTGGAATTAAGCCTCTGAACTTGGTTTTCTAAGGTGGATAAAGTAAAAAAGGGGATTTTCACATGGGGTGCAAATTTTCTCCTATACACTTCCAAGTTCTTTTACAACATAATCTTAAGCTTTTAGAATACATATTTTCAATTTGCTTAAGACATTTTAAATGAATCTCTTCAAAATATTGCATACTTCATCGTAGATGTTTACAATTTAGTAATAAAAAAGTATGTAAAACAATCACTACTATTCCCTTTCTTAGTCCATAATTCACCCAATAAGGAATCAACATCCTTTCAAAGTTGAAGAATTCTAAGAAACTACTTTCAAACACCACAATACTTTATTTAAATTTATAAGAATACCTAGAAACTTGGAGTAGCTGCTAACCTTTCTTCTTGACTAATTTTTTTTCTAGGTCTTAGACTTTCTTCAAATATTCAATAGGTTCTTTGCAATGAGTTGCCACCTCTCTTTATAGAGGATTGAAATTCAAGTAGTATGAAGCTCCTTGAAGAATGAATTTCATTATGGGTTTTCTCCCACAACAGAGTCACACATTTATTCTTTGAAGTTGATGCTAAATTATTAAACTCACTACCAGGTTTGAAAACTTCTCAATATTTGAATCATATGTTCAAATTCACCAAATTCTTGACTCTAGATCCAAAAGGATAGTCTTTTTTTGTTCCCCAACGGAGTCGCCATTTATGTTGGTTATTTTTTTAGAACCAAAATTATTCTTACCACATACCTATGAACTTTCCATAATTCAATTATCACTAAGGGAAAGGATTTTCCAACAAGTAAGGGTTCGTAGCTCTTTACTTCTTCACTTCAGGCTCTATAAAACCTAGGAGGGTAATCCTAAAGACTATGTTTATAGATACTAGTGTGTATATGTATCAAATATAGGATAAACATGTGGTTCTTTGTAAATGTTCAAGAGACAAAATCTCTTAAAGATTTGGCTTATCTTCACAATAGTGACTAACCTAAACAATAGAAAATATAATTCATTATGATTCACAAATGCCCAAAAATATTTTTACAAGTAAGTTGATTGTTTGTGATTAGTTGTTCTATTGATTACCACGTACTCTAGTGGAATTAATTTTCTATTTAACTAGTACTATATTTGTGGGAAAAAGTCAAACTAAATATCCATATGACTTACACAATAATTTTATATCTAACAATACCTAAAACCTTGAAAATATTGCATTACAATATCCCCACTTATTGTTTCCACTGTAATTCACTTATTACTAACATCCTTGTACATGAATTACTTCAAACCCACTATTATATTCAAGCATTTACATACATTCATTGAAATGATAAGCAAGAATAGAACAAAACATCCATTGGGAGTCAATAGAGATAAATAAGATAACGATTTATTATATTATTCATAGTGTATATAACCTATACATAGGAGAGTAATATATAGAAACTTTACACTATTTTTCTATATGTATTATCCTTGTAATCATAAACCATATACATATTGACTAACTTTATCCTAAAAACATATTACTAAAAAGTTCAATGTCCGTTCTTCTCTGTGTATAACCTCCTCAAGGTAAACTACCTACTAACCTCTCTATAATTTAACCTTGAAATCCTTTTTATAAGGAAAGGGAACAACAACCATCAGGCTGAATTACACTTAAATTTCACTTTCATTCCAAAATGAATTTCACCAAAAAGTGAGAATATTCCCCAATCAGTAGCAAAACAATCATTTGTAAGTTAGGGGAGAGAAAGGGTAAAACTCCAAAAAATTGTTAGTTAGGGAAGACCCACCAATCTTCAAAAAGTGTCATTGTTATAGCACCAAAAACATGCAATGTTCCCACCAAACTGAGAAATGTCACCATCATCATCAAAGGAATAAATAAAAAAAGACCCATATCACAACACACTAGCCAAAGAAAGAAAGTTAATAGAAAAGACCAAAAATTGAGCACTGGTTCATAGAAGGATTAGGATGCTACTTTTCCTTGTTAGTAGCAAAGTAGGTATACTCACTTGGGGTCCTTATTTAAAATTGGGTAGCCATCACCACCTCATCCTTAGAATCAACCAAATCAGTCATGGCCATGAGATATTGGCAGCAGTCGGAGTCAATTTCATCTTCAATGTCAAAAGAGTAATCCAAGAATTCAATGGGAGATTGATGACATCCCATATAAGCTTGGTGATACCAATTCCTTCTTACAACTTATCTCTCTAGCCTATCAATTTTCTTCTCCTTTCCTTTGGATAATTCCTTTGAGAAATTCGGCCTCTTAGATGATAGGCACATTTGAGAACATCCCGTGTATATTTTTTGATAGCTCTTGCTTTCTTGCTTGAAGTAATAGGGATTTCAAGCATATACCATTCACTTCAGGGAGAATCATCCCAAGACTCAAGAGGGTTGAGTCTCTTAGACCTATAAATTGGGTTGATATTCACACTTACCTTACCCATTTCCTTAACAACTTATCAAATTTTATAAAAAAAATCACCACCCAACTCAAAAGTAACAAGCTCAAATTTACACTTACTTTCAAAATCTTAATTCCCACAGACAATCAAATGGTGAGAATAAGTAAGCAAGTGATTTTCATTAAATAGAACAACAAGAGAGTGTTTGCATTAATTTTCCCAGAAATCTTGTGTGAGGATCCTAGCCATCAATTACCCTAATTTTTAACCTTATTCGTCGATCATACATTGAAGTGAATCAATGGGTAATTGATTAAGATGATTAATTATGACAAGATTAAAAGAATGTGTTTGATACTTATCAATAATAATAAAACTGAAGTGAGATAATCATCCACTTAGTTTGCATATTAACCATATGCTTAATTTCTAGCCAAACCTATTGTGTCACATTTACCTGCTTGCCTATGGGAATTAATTTTCTTGCAATTGATCATAGTAAGATAGTGGGGAGTGATCATGATTTATCTTCAGAATATCAGCCCGTACCCTTCCTTACTTCAATTTCACCTTCCCATGTGTACTAGCATCTGACAAATTTGACAACCACAAAAAATATTTCCCAAATTTTGAATGAGTGCCCAAGAATCAATTCTAATTTAGCACCATTTTTATCTTAGAGTAGTCTTGGCAAATATTTTACCAACACCTTATCTCCATATGGATCAATCTAAGCCTTTGAAACAATCCATGTCACACATGATCACTCATTCATTGCAAAATATAGGACACAAGAGGGGCCTTCACAGGATGGAAGGGAGTGGTTAGGATTGAACCATATCACCCACCATAAACTGTTGATCTTCCTCCCTTATGAAGCAATCATCATCTTCAAAGCCTAGTGGGTCTCACAAATGTGATAGATGTCACCTTTCCTAGTATCTCATGTGATCATATTTCCTTAGTACACAAGATGGATGGTCACGCGGGGTATGGTCTTGATGAAGACACGTGTTGTGGTGTCTATCATTTATCTTTGTTGAAGCTATTTCTTTTGGCCTTTAGGAAACATTGGCCCTACCTCCAGAGATGACATTTGGTCATCGCCTGCTAGCTCATGTGTTTAAAATAATATGAAGGAAACCAACACAGGTGTTCGAGGAGTGGTCAAGATGTGGCCACATTGCTTGATAACTATTGTTGATCTTCTTCAAGTGGTGCCAACTATTTTCATCAAGGATATTGGGCCCACCAAAGTACCAAACATGTGGTTGAATCTTGTTAGCTCATGTAAATAAAATAATAAGGAATAAAACAACATGGGGGCACAGGGAACGATGGTGATCAACTCTTGACGATTGAGCAATAATCATGAAAACCTAATTCTACACATGTTGCAAAAGTTAATTTAAAAAGGGGGACCTCTAGGTTCATGGGAACTTGACCCTTAGGAATGGGGATTTAAGACTTGAATCATTAAAAAGAAAATCAAGCCCAAACATAGTAAAAATTTGAACAATGAAAATGCTCTTGCTAACCAGTAAACCTAAACCTAGGGGACTCATAAAAATAATGACTTTGATGGCATAAGTGATAATTTAAATGATTGGATAAAAGGAACATTAGGTCAATGTAAAATTAGAATTTCCAAGGGTTTTTGAACTCATAGGTTAATTGTGAGGTATTTAGACAACACAAAACCCTAGACCAATGATAAGGAACATAACCTTAGGCCAAAATGAGGGTCCAAGCCAAGTATTTGCATGATTAAGATGGAATCCAAAGAAATTTTTGGGGGGTTCCATTAGGATGATCTCACTTATATGATGGAAAATGTAGCCTTGTGAGTGATATTTTTTGCCAGGAAGTGGAGCAACATTTTTTATCATCAACATAAGGGTATATGTATAAGATAAAATGTGCAGGGAGGTGGTATATGAGTGGTTAATGGGATAAGACAAAGAGGGGATAATGGAACATAGGGTGAAATGAGAGAGGGTACAATGGGATGGGAATAAAGGGGATAATTGCACAACATGTGAACTAGTAGAGAATAGTGTGATGGGCTAGGACAGGATCATGAAATATAGGGTAAAATAATATAGGTTAATAGAATATATGATGGGATATGTATGCTTTATGTATACACAAGGGTATATTGATTAACTTGTTGTATTAACTATTTAGTCCACAAAATTTTGATTTATAAAAATATTTTAAGGTGCACTTGAAATACACCATTTTGGTACATTATATGGGATTTTTTTTTTAGTTATGGATTTATGAAGCATGATTAATAATGAATGTTATTAATACATAGAAATTTTCATTTTGAAATGTTATACAAATATGTGATCAAGGCATCATTTTACTCTAACTTATCCTTCCACCACCATTTTCAAATATTTAAATGTACTTTTGACATTTAGGAGTATTTTTGGGCTGAGCCTCTTTTACGGTTTAGAGTTAACACTTGTGTTAAATATTTTGTGAGAATAGAGTTGATTAAAATTTCAATATGCCTTTATCAATGTGTATGTGTACACAAATTTAAGGGGATTTATGTGAACTGGTATAAATTATTTTTCATATTTTATTGCATGTGTAATATTATTTTTAATTGCATTAAATGAGGTATTTTTGTTTTATTCATAGCTCCCAAAAGGACATGGTTTAATCAAGCCTAAGATTATAATCTTACATTTGTTTTCAATTTTCCTATTTATAACCTTACATAAACACCCTCTTAGATTTATAAGAACCTAAAGAGGAAGAACACATGCCATTTCTTATCACTTGATGCCTAATTTTCCTTTGTCTAATAACAACTCTTACCATTATATCTAAGTTAATGTAATTCACTTATCATGTTATTAAGTATCTCTAGGATTTTTGGAGCCACAAATTTGATAACCAATGAACACCCATTTCCATATGATACATACTAATGACAATATGATTCATTTACTTATTTACTTTATATAACACAATTTAAAATCATACATGATCCAATTTTCACTAATTCTACATAATTTATAACATGCTATACACATTTAATAATTAATCACCTTATGATAATACATTACCTTATTTTGATTTTATATTTTTAGCATTTATACCTTTCTTACCTTACCATTAAATGACAAAGCATGCCTTCTCTATCCTCATAATCTTCATTATGTTATTTTTCCTATTTTTGAACATCTCAATTTTGGCATATATATTCATGATTATATCTATCAGCATTATTCAATTTATTCGTCTTTACACTCTATTTAGACATGAAATTTTCATATATGATCATACTCATTTTAGTGCATGAGAAAAACCTAGAATTGATTTTACATTTCATATGTAGGTTTGAAGATTGATGGATGTCATTATAATTTTATACACTATAAATTTGAGAATAAATACCTTAAAGAGTGCAACAGAGGAAATCACTCACTATCTGAAGTCTATTTATTTGAGAATTTATAGAGAAAAATCCAAAAACCAATCGAGATAAAGGTTATAAGAATACATGATTTCGAATCATTTTGTTGGTTCCATAAATATAAGACAAATGGTCAAGCAAAATGTGTATGATAGCAAAGAAAAAGCTGGATAGCTTATACGGAAAGGTAATAAGAAGCAAAAGGAAAAATGATTGGACATTTAGCCAGTGCAGGTATGCCCCAATTTATGAAACATCTACCAACAAACAAATGAGCAGAAAAACTCATTTCTGCAATGAGTGTGTGGGCATCTGCAGAACTCTTTTTTCCTTGTTTCAGGCCATCTACAACTGATGTTTGAACATAACTTCATTTCATTGCTTGGTGGGTGGTCACTGAACGATTTCCATAACGCCTGTACTATTTTATTCGTAGAATCATAATTGAAATAATTATCGAATGTTCGTATTCTCTTTAGCAGATGCTTTGTTCGCCAATTTCTAACAAAGCAATAACGCAAGGCAAGAAACAATACTAATTCAGCATATGCAACGCTATGCCCAAGAAGTACACCTTTCTTACATAGATCAACCGCTGCGTGAAAATCTTTGCTCTCCTTTTCTCCCCCACTGCCGTTGAACTTTATTAAAGCCATTCAATAATTTGGCAACCTTTTCCAAAAGTGAAATTCCTTCATCCTTGCGTTTGTTGAAGTAGAATTTGAGCTGTCCACATAGAAACAAACACACCATCAGTATGACCTGAGAAACATAATGAATTTAATAATTTGCTTTATAAAATGTTTATTGCATTTATTTGGCATGTGAGTGGAGGTTTAATCAGCCACAATTTGTTTCAATAATTTTTATCAGGAAGTATTTAATTTTCATGTTCAGCTGTTTAACATAAAGGGGGTAAAAAATTTATTAAATCAAGGAAATGTTACAAAGCAAGGGCATTAAATGGCCCTATCAAGTTCAACCAAGTGATCCAATTGATGAGACAAATCTGGGGGTAGTTGACCCCCATCCACCATGTTCCAACCATGAATATGATCAGAAGCCCATTTAGAAAAGCAATCAGCAACACCATTCCATTCACAAGGAATATGAATGAAAGTAATATACTCCAGAGAGGCACAGAGAGTGAGAATTTGTTCAACAATTAAAGCCAGCTGCCAGCTCACATTATACAAATACCGCCTTTTCAGTATGTTCACCACAACCTCAGAGTCAGATTCACATATGATCCTTCACCATCCCAATTGACTGGCCCGCTCCACAGCCAATAAAATAGCCTAAGCCTCCATAAGATTATTGTATGAGGACCCTTATACACAGAGAAAATAAACTGAACATCTCCAGAGCTATCTCGGCCCACATCCCCAATGCCAGCATGACCCAGATTTCCACGAGAAGAACCATCCGAGTTGATTTTGTGAGATCAATAATTTAGTCTTAGCAGGTAAGTTGGTCAAAAGTAAAAGCATCCACAATGCACAAGACATTGACACTACCACAGATTTAATTCCTCATAATGACATTTCCTGTTAAATTTAATTCATCCACAACTAAACCAGATAATGGCATTTCCTGTAAAATTTAATTCATCCAGAACTAGACCTGATAATGCCATTTCCTGTTAAAGCTAGCCTAATGCTGATGCAGAAAAGATAAATTTGGGGCATCGTTATTTCCTATCCATCCACAACTAGACCTGATCATGTCCCTAAAGGAAAGGCTCATGATACTTTGGATGAGTAAAGATATATCTTGTAAAAGCTGGCCTAATACAATCTAAGATGTTAGTCATACAGTAAACCCAAATTTGGGACTTTATTATTTTCTACTGGGTGTTTTACAGATATATTTTGATTCCCCATTTTGGCTAGAAATTTGGGACTATAATGTAGTGTTTTTAATATGCTGATGCTACGGAAGTGTTAGGATTTGGGTTAGAAAGGTGACAATCAACAGCGATCTCTTGACTACGCCGTATTATGGCCCTATAATTTTAGATTTTGTGGTAAGCTTGTCAACTATAAAATTATACACAATGCAGAAGATATCAAAACAACAACTATTCCTGAGAATGTCCCCTAAGACAGGGCTGACCTAATCCCTTCCTCAGATCTAAATCCAAGGAGTATAGTGATGCATGTTTGTGGTTTCGTAGGCAATTTTTTTTCTGGTTACGCTCAGCTATTGTTTTACTGATAGCTTGTGTAATAGGGACATTGTGATTCCGAATGAGTGCTTTACAGAAATAGACCTAGTCTACAGATGTGCTAGGGTTTAGATTAAAAGTGTGACACTGGACAGAGGTGCTAGGGTTCAGGATCTGTAGGAGGGTAAAAATATAAATCTATTAAAATTTTAAACATTCTTGAGGTTAAAACACTTCTAGACAAATAGATATTAAAATATGATGTTATTCACATACCTTGGAATAGAAAGTACATCACAAAATGATTACAATATGTGTTGTTGGGCTAGTAGTTTAATAAGGAAATATTGTCAATATAATTTTAAGATAAAATAAGAGAGAGCAGTTTATGTAAAGTTGCCTCTTACTATTCCAAGCGTGTAACATGCCTCCTTGTTTCCAGCATCTGCACATTTTTGGATGAAATACATATTCTTTGAAGTACACAAGGATTGGGAGGCACATTGCAACACTTCTTTCTGTTGCCTAGCATATTAAACCTCTTGCATCTGCAAAAATTCTCTATAAATTTAAAAAACTCTCTTATACATACAACTACCTTTAAACATACAACTACTTTTAAAGAAAAAATGATTTCTTATGCTAGGAGTGCTCCAAATAAATCTCTAGAATGGTTTGAACTGGAGCTAAGCTTGCAGAAAATGTAGATGACCAATTCATCTGGGATCCGGTTAAAATGATTGATTGCAGAATTCTTACAACCTTTTACCATCTTAGGATTTTTATGATCAGATTTCAGATCAGTATCTCACTTTTCCATTAGATGGAGAGAAAGCAATAGATATCAGGTTTTCTCTAGTATTCAATAACAAAAGTCATAGTTTAGGGTTCATAAATTTTATTAGTGGCTACAACTTCTTGTTGGAGGATTCTAGAAGCAATTTGTGTATTTAAGGGCCATGCAATCCCACAATTTTAGTGGCTACCACGTGTAGATAGAGGATTCCTAGAAGCAATCTTCACATGACCCATAATTAATATGATAAAAGTGATCTTTTAAGATTTAAATTTTATTACACCTACATGTGTTATACAATAACATTAAAGAATTTTGTGTCATTACCCATATACATAAAAATCAAAATTTGAGAAAAAAAAGTTTTAAATAAACAATAAATATATTAAAATAATTATTAAATAATTGTAACTCAAATCTTAAATAACTAAAACAATTATAGATAACTCTTAAATGAACAAAAAAAATCATTAAATAAATCAATTAAAATAAATATTTTTATATAGATATATTTAAAATAATATATTTATAAATCTATATATAAAAATATATTATTTTAAATATATCTATCTAAAAAATACTTCTTTTTATTTATTTATATAATCCTTATAGATTAGAAGAGAGACTAGAAATGTATTTTAATATGAAATAAAATAACTTTGTAATAAATAAAATAGATAGTTTTTTTTATCAACAAACTACACCTAACACTCAAACCCTAGTATATAAATAAGAGCTAGGTCAATAGATAGCTAAGCAAGACAAGAAAAATAGACATTCTATCAAAAATACAATACAATCATAAAGAGGGATGAAAACAAGAGTTAACAAATATTTATCTTATTAAGGATTAATGGTATAGTAAAATTCCTAAAATTTAACGGGTACAACTTTTGAATAGATAAATCTCCATGTTGGAAGATTCTAAAATTTTAGTGGCTACAACACTTAGATAGAGGATTCCTAGAAGCAATCTTTAGATGACTAATTAATGTGATAAAAGTGGTCTTTGCAATTGTGTTATAAAATAACATCAAATAGTCTTATGTAATTACCCATATAAAAGAAATCAAATATAATGAATTTTAATTTTTTTTAAACGGTAAAATAATTATTTCATAAATATTAGTAAATATAACACAATAATTCTTAAATAGTTGTAAAGTAAAAAAAAATCATAGATAATCAAAACAACTCTTTAAATAAATAAATATTAAAGCTTTTAGATAAAGGATGAATAAATAGAAAAAAATTACATAGAGGATGAATAAATTATATGAAAATGTGCAGATTAGATTAGAAGAGGGAATAAAAATATAATTCAATGTAAAATAAAATAAAACTTAAATAAATAAAATACACATTTTTTTATATCAATAAACTAGAATATAAGATATCGTTTATTTTAAACATATAAAATAAAAGAAAAATAAAATAAATATTTTTTTTCATCAGTAAACTACTATATAAGGGTTTGGTAGGACTTGTTAAAATCTCTTTTAGTTCCTGCCATTTGTCCCAAATTCTGAACTTTCTAGTCATCATTCTATGGTCTATTCTTAGTGCATCACAAGGGTTGTATGCATCATAGTTTGTGTTCCTCTGTGAAGGGAAGAAGGTGTGTTATGTATTGAGTGCTCCAGATTGTGACACATGGTTGCATCTTAATGCAACTGACAACCCCAATGCATCGCAGTTTCATGTTGAGGGTCAAAAAGTAAAAATACAATGTGCGGTGAGTGATAACATAAAGGGGATCCCAAAATAGAATATTCTGTGATAGGTGTCTGTAAAAGGGGCACAGTAGGACAAAGTTTCAATGCATTGCACTTTAGACTAAAGGGGCACAATGATAAAATTTGATGTTCACTGCAATATAGAGGAGACAAGAGGGTAGTAGTAAATTTTAAAAGTAGTTGAGTATGTGTGGTGCTTTAGGGTGGCAGCGATGTGTGGCGCTTTAGGGCTGTAGTGCATGATCTTTATACATCACCACCACATATAATCTTATAGATATGTGGCCCTTAGTGTTGTTTCCATGTATCACCTTATAAGAGATAATTTTCACCTAAATTCATGAATTGAATTGACTTTGTAGATATGAATAAGAATAATTCATATTGGAGACAATAAAATTATAGGAATCAAGAAGACATTATTTAAATGCTAGTACCTTTTTTTTATATTAAACAAAGCTGGAAAAAAAAAATACAATGAAGAAAAGAGCAGCAGCTCAACAAAGAACTGCTTAGAAATAAGAACAAAAATCAGTCACAGGGTAAAACTGCACAAAATAGTTAACGTGATACAGATCAGCTAAGAACCTCAGAACAACAATTAACAAGATACATGGCAGCAACCTAAAACATGAGACCCTTAAAATCTGAATTTGAAAAGTTTTTTAAGATGTCTAGAAACACAAATATCTCTTTCATGCAGCTGCAAAAACTGAAGCTTAATCGCCTCCAAATGATTCCTCTATTTAATGACCTTCAAATTGCCACTCTTCAGCTAGGAACACAAATAAACAAACTGAAAAATGATGTCAGAGTAAAACTTTAGAATATCAACTTCTTGATGAACATGATTAGAAAACATTGACGAAACTCTGGTCTTCCATATATTAATTAAAATGACTTGTCTTATGGAATCAACAACCAAATTATTTTGAAGACCAGTACCCAATATGGCTTCCTTCCAATACAACACATGATAAAAAATAGCAGGAAAATGCATAAAAAATAGCTTTCCACTTTTGTTTAGCATGCACATAATCCCAAAAAATATGCTTCAAGCTCTCATAATGCTGACAAAAAGGACATTTAGCTGGCTGAAAATTCATTTTTTTCAATCTGTCTCCTACAGGCAGCTTGTGATGTAAAATTTAAAATGACAAAATTTGGGCATTGACCTTAGCTTTAGTTGACCAAATATGAGAACTTAAGTTCTTCCACTTCCTTTCCTTGAATCTACAATTCCATTTCATATTAAGCCTTGGATTAAGCATCATTTTTGGGCGTAATTGAAGATAAATTCTCTTCAAAGGGAAACAAAAAAAGGAGTATTTATCAAGCCATTGCCAATCTTTGAAGAAGCTACATTGTAAAGGTGTACAAAACTTCATGAGCAACTCCATGGGTACTAAAGCCATAACAAAAATCAAAAACCTTTGAGAATTGTTATTCAGTTTGAAATCATTACTAATATTTAGCCAATGCTTCCAATCCAAGGAACTAAACTCCCAAATGTCTCCAAACTGCTAGATTCCAACAAGCCTAAGCCACCCTTCTCTTTAGGTTGAATACAATGAATCCAAGAAGTGGTTTTGAAACCAATCTTTCCGTCCCAATTAGACCATAAAAATTGCCGAATGATTTTAGTTAAATCATCATAGCCTCTTTTTGAGGGCATCCAACAAGATGAATAATAAACATGGGAAGCCAAAAAGATACAATTAACCACTTGAATTATCCTAGAAAGTGAGAGAAATTTATTCCCCCAGGTAAATATTTTGTTTTTCAGCTTGGTAATGAACCAATTCCACATATCAGACAGCGTAACACCTAAGCCAAAAGGGATACCCAGATATCGAGTAATCTATCCATGCTTAATTTGCTTCCAATATTTAAGAATACAAGGTGGAGTAGCAACATAACTAATCATAAGAAATTTAGTTTTATGATGAGCAATCTGTGATCCTAAAATAGCACAATAAAGATCAAGAATTTTGAGAACATTTTTAATTTCAATTTCATAATTTTACATGAACAGCATGCTGTCATCAGCAAAATGCGAACTAAGAACCACCACATTATTTGGAATGGATATCCCTCTAATTAAATTCATCTGATTACATTTTTGTAGTAGATAAACCAAGGCATCAGCAGCGAGCACATAGAGGAATGAAGATAGTGGACATCCTTGCCTAATTGAGCGTTGCAAAGGAAAAGGATCAGTCAAGGAATTATTGATCACCAATTGAGAATTAGCATCCTTGAATAACATTTGAATATGCTTGCATATTTTAGGACCAAACCCCAACCACTACAACATTTTAAGGATAAAGCTTCATCTCATTCTGTCATATGCTTTGTCAAAATCTATTTTGACCAATAAAGCATCTTGTCCTATTTGTTGCGCCCATTCACAAGTTTCCCAAGCCAACATTAAATTATCAAGGATATACCTTCCTCCAAGGAAACTTGTCTATTCAGGTCTAACTATTTTTTTAGCCACCGGTTTAACCCTAGTAGCTAAAGATTTGGCTATAATTTTATAAGAAGTGTTAAGCAAGGTTATAGGATGCCACCCAGAAATAGACTCCACATTTTTCCCTTCAGGATTAACCTTGATTAAGCCATTATTAATTTGGGGTCCCAACAAACCATATTTAAGAGCTTCTAAATAAACAAGATAAAAAATCTTCTTTAATATGTTGCCACATGATCTGGTAGAATTCAATTGAAATTCCCTCAGCCCCAAGACTTTTATTGTGTGCCATTGAGAAAACCACATGTTCCAAGTCCTCTATTGATAGATCACGATATAAAAATTTGCTATAGTTAGAGTTCACCCTTTTTGGAATGCAATCTTTGATGATGTCTTCTAAAATAGATTGAAGATAATGCCAATCAGAATCTTCTCTAAATAGCTGTTCATAAAATTTGTGAAAGATATCTTTGATATCTTCCAATTTTGAGTGTAATTGCCCAAACTCATCTTGATCACTCCAATAAACTCCTTTTTGTGCTTGTAATTTAAATAATTAAAGAAGTATTTGGAACCTTTATTACCCTCCTTGATCCAATGTAATCTATCCCTGATTTTGGCACCTTGCCCCTTATAAATCTCAAGTTGCTGAATCTGAGTTTCAATTGCAGCTATAGAAGTTTGGATCTGAATATCATAAGGATTGGAATTTAGAAGCTTTCTATACCTTTCCAATCTACCTTGCAAGGATTTCTCTTTTCATTTACGTTGCCAAGCCAACCTTTTGCCAAAGGAAGAAAGATAATCAGCACAAAGAGAAATAGCCTTATTCCACCACTCCCTATAGGATTCACCATTTTGAGGTTTTGGAATGGAATTCCAAAGGCCAATCAAGGCAGAAATACATGAGGGAATATTCAAAAGTGAGGTGTTAAGCTTGAATAGTAGATGATAATCTATTCCATTAGTAACTAGCATAGAGGTAGTACAAATAATTGGAAAATGGTCTGAAAGAGTAGTAAAGTAATTCACTGTAACACAACTCCCAGAAGCGTCTTGGAATAACTACAAATTAGGGGAGATATAAAACCTATCTAGCCTGCTAAACTTTCTATCAACCCCAAATCTACAATTAGTCCAAGTATACCAATTACCCTTTCGAGAGGAACTTTTTTTATGAATAGGATCAACCACTCCTAGTGTGTTACGGCAGTATAACCACTTATCAAATTCTTCATTACTTAATTTGACATGACTAACCCAGCTTCGATCGATATAGTTTTCCACCATATTAAATTCACCCCCTATTATCCAGTCAGCTTGAGGAAGATTTGCAAATATCCAATCCCAAAGCTCATTTCTATCTTTAGCAATATTAGGGGCATAAATAGAGCATAAACCAATGGGCTGACCATTGATAAAAGACAGGACCCAAACACAATTATGTGCTAGGTCCTCTCCTTTATCAATGATAAATTTTCTAACCCATGAGGACAAGCCAATGACAGCCCCTCCCCTTCCTTCTTTATGTGACGTATAGAAGAAAACAACATCCCTCCATAAATTGCATAAAGTAGAACCAAGACGGACTCCATTAAGCTTCACCTCTTGAAGAAAAATGATATCTGGTTTCCACTTAATTATAGCATCTTTAACATCATATTTACGGTGAGGGAGAGAAATCCCTCTAACATTCTAGGAAAGAAATTTGAACTTCATGCTTAAAAAGAAATAGGAGGGTCTTCCTCTTGTGGTAAAGCCTCAAACCGATTAGCAAGGGTAATGTCATGTTCAAAAAACCTTTGTTCTTTTTCAGCAAGATTAGGAGACCTAGATCTTTGCCTGGCAACTGGAGAAGGAGAATTTAGTCGCACAGAAGGAGAAGGAGACCTACGTCTAGAAGAAGGTGGAGGAGAACTGTGCCTCAAGTGTAAAGATGAAGAAGTTTTCTCAGGAGTCACATTATGGATGGATGAAGTAGAGGAATGGTTGAAAGAAGAGTTGAAGCCATTATGTTTCTCAGGAGCCCCTAAAGATTCCTTCCTTTTCTTCACCATACGCCACCCATCAGACATAGCAACATCTTTAAAGGATGGAGAAGCATTAACAAAATATTTGTTATTACTAACTCCCAAATCAACCTTGGTCTGCTATAAACTAAGAGAGTTTGAGGGCATATCAGTTGGCTAGGGGGTAGTCTGCAATTGTTGTACATTAGAGGCAACTAACCCTTGAGTCTGAGAAAACTTACTTTTCCTGGTAGGACAATCTCTTATCAAATGGCGCTCTTGTCTACAATAGAAGCAAGCATTAGGCTTGTTCAAATATACTATAAGATGAAAAAACTCCAATCCCGGGCCTATCAATTTAATATTTTCAGGTAATGGTTTATTAAGGTCCATTTCCACG
The DNA here is from genome assembly GCA_007258455.2 of Sequoia sempervirens. Classification (NCBI taxonomy): domain Eukaryota; kingdom Viridiplantae; phylum Streptophyta; class Pinopsida; order Cupressales; family Cupressaceae; genus Sequoia; species Sequoia sempervirens. The sequence goes on from VDFB02136753.1 coordinate 21,364, forward strand.
CAAGCCCTAGGGTGCACTCTTAGATTGGAAAACTTATTAGCACTATTCTTACACCATAAAACTCTACCTAGTTGTGAAATAATTTCCTTGATGAATGGTCTGAAAGCAAAATTCAAAAAAGGAAATTCTAACCACATTGGATACTTGGTTTTTGAATGGCCTTCTGGGTGGAAATCCAGTGTCCATGCTTGCATATAACAAACTTGGCCACATATAATCCAAGTACCATACTGTAACACAGCTTGGGCATGATCAACAAATCTAAATTTGCATACAATGTAGCCTTTCCCCAACCCTCTAAGGGCCTCTATTTCCTAGCCTCTATTCCCCTAGTTAATTTTAGCCCATTTGCAAAATTCAGATTCATATGGTATTCCCCTTCAGAAAAATAAAATCACAGATTTTTGTTCACATTCAGCAATGCAGTCAATCACATCATCAGGAAGCAAAAACTCTAATGCTTTACCTGTTTCCTCATGCTCAGTCTCCCCCATTTCATTGTCCACAGCAACACTTTTGACTTCTCTGGCATTTTCACAGGACTTGACAACACTCTCATCACTCAAATCAACACCTTTCATGCTTTCCTCTGATGGGTGTGGCATGGCCGTGTTAGACAACCTCCCAGGCTCAGTAGATTGGAATTCATCCTTATCTCCAGCCACTTGACGTGCCTTAGCCTTGAGCCTCATCTCAGAATTGTTAGCCCCTTTCTCCTGCGTGCCCAAATCAGTAAAAAAACCTGTCTCTTGGATTACAAGGCGTGAGCTAGGGTTTGGACACATATAGCATCACTTCCAGAAAGAATCTAACAAACCCTTCACCGATTGTTGTTTGTACTACTCAGAAAACCCCTTCCAGAGCTTCTCCTTGAATGCTAGTACTTAGTGGTCAATTAAAGTTAAATTCTCACACTTATCAACAATCAAAACTAGTCCATTCACTATGACTAAGGTAGTGACACATGTGATAATGAGAAACTAAGAACTAAGAAAGAAGTAGGGTACAACCAAGTGTGGGGAACATGGACCATAATGGGTGAAGAAAAAAAAAGAAAGTACTACTTGGGTTGGTTGTGTTTTTTGTATTGAGATAGATAATTATCAATGGGTGTACATGAGTGAAAGGAAAGTAACATTTGGTTCAAGCTGCAACTTATATCAACCATAACAAGTAAACTTGAATTATAAAAATTAAAATATAAGAGATTTTTTCCATAGATACTTATAAATTAAGACATGAATATTTTTTAAATTCTAAAAATAGCATTTGTTGATAGATACCTAGGGTTTGAAAATAGTAAGAGATCATTTTTTACCTTTTTTTAACTTGCTACTATCTTACACTAGTTAAGTGCCATCATGGGACTAGAAAAACTAAAGAAAATTTAAGGAAAAATATTTTTTTGGTTGATGCAATATTTCCCCTACACCATTGGATGCAACTATATCAAATATATATTTTTGAATAATATAAGCCTCTATGGGGAAAATGGCCATGGACACATTGAACATTCATGTTTGTGATAAATTATTGCATTTATTCAAGTGGGACATAGAAGCATGTATTTACACACCTTAAAAATTTTCTTGGTTGAGATCATCATGAAGCATAATTAATGATAAAATTCCTTGTAAGATAAATATTAGAGGATGACCCCATTAGGTGGGCATACATCACTAGCTAATTGGTTGAAAATTCATACCCATTGACCAAAATTTCAATAGGAGTACATCCTGAGAAAATAAGAAACCACTAATATATTAAAAAAGAAACTATAAACAAGCCATATAGGATGACCACTTATTACAAGATTGAAATTAAATATTGACCACTCCATAAAGATCAATGTATGTAAAGAGAGAGTTGTGATCTGAAAATGTGCAAAAATCATACAAAAATATGAATTTTACAAAGATAAATTGGTCACTAGGTGCCACCACTACAACACAAGCCATATTGACATGAATTGGGCCCACTGTTCTAGGAAATACATGATGAGTGCCTATTTTGTTGTGACTTTATGTGAGCTTCACATAATAAAAAAAATCAATGGAAAAAGGTTAGGGGCCCATTACCATATATAATCTTATATACATTAGGCACCTAGTGTTTTTTCTATGTATCACACTATTAGAGTAAAAATCCACCTAAATCCATGAATTGAATTGATTGTGTAGATATAAATAAGAATTACTCACATTGGAATGAATAGTGGCATTGTGTGATGGTTAAAATGTTGTGTTGTTGTTCTTGCCATCAAGGTTCAAACCCCATTGGGGTCTAGCTAATTTTTGAGTGTTATGTTGGGGATGAGGTCACCCATTTGTGATCTCACCACTTGATAGCTCTGGATTAGAAGCATTTACCCCTCTTAAAAAATAATTAATCATATTAGAGACAATAAAATTATAGGAATAAAAAAGATGTTATTTGAAAACACTTAGTGGTCAACAAAAGTTAAATTTTCACACATATTAGCTATCAAAAATAGTGCATCCACTATGAATAAGGTAATGAAACATGTAACAATGAGAACCTAAGAACTAATACAGAAGTAGGATATGACCAAGTGTGGGGAACATGGACCATAATGGGTGAATCATAGGTAGTAGAAAAAAATAATAATACTACTTTGGTTGGTTGTGTTTTCTATAGATGATTATCAATGGGTGGATAGGAGTGAAAGGAAAATAACATATGGTTCAAGGTAAAACTCATATCAATCATGGGTGAAGCGTAGGTAGTAAACAAAAAAAATAATACTACTTGGGTTGGTTTTGTTTTCTATATATAATTATCAATGGGTGGATATGAGTGATAGGAAAATAATATATGGTTTGAGGTAAAACTTATATCAATAATTACAAGTCAACCTAAATTATAAAATTTATAAGATAAGGGATTTTCAGGTAGATACTTATAAATTAAGACATGAATAATTTATAAATTCCAAGAATAGAATTTGTGAATGGATACCTAAGGTTTTAACATATTGTTAAACATAATGGATTTACTAATTAGCTCTAAACTAGCAGAATATCACATAGGAAAAAGATATAGGAGCACCATTTGGGACCTACAACCATAAAATACTTCCCCTAAAAGTATGAAACCTAAAAATGCATATGCATAATATGTAAATCCAATGTAAAGGGGCCAATTGAATACCCACCATCATAATTTATATAAAAATAACTTGCACATCAACAATCACTTGATATAGAGAAGATATCATAGAAACAAACACAATAATCCTTTACAACATGGAAAAATATGTTGAAAACAAGGTGAAACTAAACTACAACATTATCTTATGTATGCAAATTAAAATTTTAAAATAATATTACCAAATTAGATTATCTTTATGTGATTACATATTCATCACTATAGAAAAATCAGCAAACACAATATGACACCAAATTTACATGGAGAAACACTTTTGGGAAAAAATCCATATGAGAAAAGAGGGAAAGTATATTATTAAGTTTTACAAGAGAAATACACCATAATACACTTCATACACCATAATACACTTCACTACTTATCTCTACAACTTAGATGCTTCTATATACCTATAAAGAAGATAATATGAAGTTATCATCTCATGGCTCTGATATATAGAACTTGTGGGAGGAAAAAACACAATGGTAAACCAAAACAAGAGGTGTTGAAACCACTTGTGAGAACTCACGCCCCTTTATTGGAAGACCAAGATTCATGATAAAACATTAAATAAAAATGTACTGTAATGATCCAACATGGGTATCTAATGCATAACCACTTACACTACTTTATTTTAGGATGCTTTGGTGAATTTTAGCTTCCAAATGGAATAATAATAGATACTTGTGTCCCTCCAAAATTCGGCACCCACTCAAGACATTTCACCTTCCCAATATGGATGCCTAGGAGGGAGAATTTTCCTATAGCAATGTGCAACCTCTACCTACATTAAAATTTATCTTGGGAATATAGTTACAATTATAGGCTATTATTAAATGAATCTCTCATGTCCCTTAGGGAACTTTCCAATAAATATGGAGATATATAATGACATATTTTTGCATGGTTAATGTCACCTAAACTAGAATTCTCCCACTCAATATTAAACGTTGCATTGAAATCCAAGACATGCAATTAATAAACTAAGTGTGGTGATCAAGTCCCATGTCCTTACACCAAGAGGGCTTATCATTGGTCATTGGCTTCATAGTATAGTTTAAAACATTGTCCAAAGTGTCAAAATTATCAATCAAGACCTTAGTATTCTCAACCATTTATCACACAAAGTGATACTGAACATCAGAATATTTAGTATGAGTAAGATACATAATATTTTCGGCTAAAAAAATAGTACTCTAACTATCACATCCAATCCTCACTGTCCTATAATCAAAACCAATACTATTACCAAGTATTTGTAACCATACCACCTCCTTAGAGGCATGTGTAACAGCCGTATAATCTAGTTCAATGGTAGAAAATGAAAATGTAGGATTCCTCTTACTCATCAAAGTCATTGCACCTCCAAAAAAAGTAAATACATAAACACTATTTGTATTTCAACTATCCAAGCCACCTACCCAATCTGCATCAACAAACCCATGTATGTACAATGACTTGATTACATCGCTAGTACCATGATAAACAAAACAATAATAAAAAGTTCCACAAAAATATATAACCACTCTCTTAACCATTGGTCAAAAAGAAGTGTTTTACCTATCTAGTTGTCTAATAGGTCTTATTTACATGTTATGTTTACTTAAGTCCTCGACATACTTCTAGAAGTCTTAGTTTTCGAGAAGATCTTATCATATGTTATCTACTTAGGCTTTTATTTAATTCTTGTGCCTTAAGTCATTTAATATTGTTAATGTATTTGCCTCATTGTATAGGAATAATAAACATGTCAAGATCTTGTATAATCCTACCTCACAACATTCCTTTGTAAGAAAGACATCATATGTATATTACATATTCAATCTTTGAATCTTACACCCATAATCATAGAAATATATTCTTTCCATTTTCTCTCTTGTGAAATATATTTTTGTCTAGCAACTATTCCTAGAGGTGTTGGGAGTTCTTACTAACTCCTAATTGGTTTCAAAGCTCCAATGTTGCAAATTATATCTTAGATCCAAGGGTTTCATCTTGGCTTGAATATTTTGGTAGGTGTTGTAGAACCTTAAATCTACATTGGCTCAAAACAAAGGCCCTTAGCATTGGTAGTAAACCAAAGCAAACAAAATATTCCCTATAAGATTCATCTAATCACAAGAATAATGAAAAAGAAGCAAGCAAAACATAGAAAAACATCATTCTAATAATCAAACTAGCATCTTATAGTGGATTGGTGCTTCTATGGAAAGAAGCCCTTTCCCCATCCTTGATTAAGCTCCATGATGAAAATGATTTGAATATGATAAGAAATGCTAAGATATGGAGTGGACAAAATCAGTTCTCCATTGGAGAAAGTGACCTTGCATGATATTGTAGATGAGATACAAAGATTATGGAGGATTTTATTAAGAATGAAGCCTCTATTTGTAGATTCTTAAATGCTAAGAGTGCTCAAGAGGTAGCAATGTGGGACTAAAAAGAAGCCAATGAAAAGAGGCCACTTGTCAACTTGTGATAGGTTGGAGGTTGAGCACATTTTGGTCACTGTGCCAAAGAGAGGGAGATTTCAAATTTGAATTTGAGAGACAAGGTGAGTTAAATGCTAAGCTTGACTTGTGCAAGAGACATGTAAGAGCTTATTAATTTCTTTGTTGGATGTACATGCCAAATTGGGGAGAGATTCAAACTTGGAGAATATTCTCCCTTTATGCCAAGTTGAAAGTAAATAAAGATTTTAATAAATCAATTAAATGCAATTTCATGTGCAAGTGGCAAAATTTGGAGAATACAAGTGATTAGGATTAGCATTTAATCATGGATTATATTAATTAAAATGATGTTAGATGTTTTGACCCATTTGACTTAGATTTAGGGATTTAAATCAAATCAAAGTGAGATGAAAGGTGTTAAAGATTTAGTTAAATAAATATTTGATTTATTTAGCTAAGGGGGATAATGATAGGATCAAAGTAAATAAAGTTGATGACATTTAGGAGATTGAAATTGATTTAACTAATGGATGGATGAATGTGAATTTGATTTATTTAATGAGTGGATGAACGTGAATTGAGTGCACAATGCTAATTTCTCATGTCTACAGGTGTACTTTTAGGTTTCAAGTATCTCACATTTGAATCCAAATTATCAAAGAAAGTTATGATTTCCTTATTATATAGAGAAATCATGTTATGGTGATGTAAGTGATGAACAAACAATGAGTTTCCTTATTATTTCATATTTTTCCTTCCTTTGTTTCTATTTACAATTTTCAAGTGGTTGATGATAGTTTTCATAAGGATAAATTATGAACAACTTTATATGAAGATGAAATGTAGAAATAGATAATTTTGTACCTAATAAATTTATTCTAGTTGAATATTATGATTTGTGTGATCATGTGCATGCATATGAGAACCTCCTTCTTTGGTGTGTAATATGTTATCTTTTTTTGCACAACTCACTTCAAGTGGATCATAGGAGAGTGATGTTGGTGAGTTGAGCTTGCAAGAAGAAGTGTGACACATGTATAATTTTTATAGAACATGTGTCATAACAAATTTCTAAGATTATCTTAAAAATAAGAGACAATTTGAGGAGTGTAACTCTTTGAAAGAAGTATTTCATGACATAAATATTTTTCCTATTGGAGTTTACATTGTGAATCCAAAGGTATGCTAGCTTCATGTTGTTCCATAGGTGTGTAAAACTGATTTTGTGACTTTCCTTTCTAACGAAGTTGTAGCTTCTTATAGTGTGGGTAGTAGTTTTAGTATTTCACTTGGGCCCAATATGCATTTTGTGATGGTCTTGAGTAGAAAAATTTCCTAGGCTTATGATTAGCTCATTGCTCAAGTTTATTTTGTGCTAGAGCATTAACTTTTTTCAATTTGATGTACATGAGGAGTTTCCTTATCCAGATCAGCTTAGTGAAGAATTTTTTTTGTCAATTGTGAATATGAAATTCTCCTCTATTTTTTGTCTGTTCACTCAAGGAGGTTAATAGGTATGAAAATGCCATGGTTTCTTCTGTTGTAACTTGAGTTTTCAATTCATCACTAGTTGGTATACAAATGAAGGATGTAATAGGTTGGGAAATTTTGGTGGCTAATATTTTGTGGTTTTCATGCAATATCAAGATCAATGGTCAAGAAAGTATTAATTTATTTAGTGGTATTCACAAGCTTGTGCTTGATAGAAGAAGGTTACATTTGTTTCCTTTTTGTGAAAGAGGAAACTATGAGTTGAGGGAAATTAATTCCTTCAACATGATGGTGTTTGACAGAGGCAAGAAATTTATTTCAATCCTTAGTAGGGTTTCCCTACAATATTCAAAAATTTGTGTCATAGCCATACCTTTATTTTTCATATTGTTTCTTGCATTTTTTTTATCCCATCATCTGTATACATTTTTTTGTCTTCCATGAGTTAGTTAAATTTCATGTTTTTCATAGTTTTTGTTTGATAAAAGATCAAGATTCTTATTGTCCTCATTAAAGGGACATATCCACAACTAGAGCCATTATTGGGATGCAATTTACTAATGTCATTTTTTCTTGATTCCCTTCCCTTGTGTGTGTTGATATGATATGATCCATGATTAATAATTGATTTTGAGAAGTCTATAAGGCTCATCATGTCATAATGTATTATTTACTAGATTTTACCTTCCAATTCCTTTAATAAGTTGACCAAAATAAAAATTTAAAATATTGCCTAAGTCAAAGGGGTTTGACATTTTTAATGTTTCTCCTTTCTTCAGGAATGCAATTTTATTGAGCTTTGATGAACTTCCTGTTCCTTGTTGAGGGTTTTATAATTTTAATGCAACAACATGGAACCACTAACAAAGAAATAATTTAGCTATTCAAAAGTGTCTTTGGTTCCTCTTGGGTGTCAAATAATCAACAAGGGAAAGATCTTAGGCCTATAATGACTTTTTTTGTGCCTATGCATCTTGTGCAACTTTTTTGTTATGGTTAATTAGCCTAATGGTGTGTTTATTGTGCTATATTCTCCACCTACTTTCATTCATGGAATGACCATCCCATCCACTAGTATTGATTATAATTGACCTCTATAGGAGCGGTCATCACAAGAACACAAACACGAGGCTCCAAACTTGTTCCTTAAAAACTAGTTGCTCTCTCCACCTCCATAGGAGACAAAATCCAGCTCATCCAAATCACCACAGTCACAAAACTCTTGCAAACCACCATTCCACCTCAATAGAAATGGGAACCCCCTCAATGGGAAAAGAAGAAAGAGACCTTCAACCACATAATACACCTCAACCCGAGAGGGAGAGGACTCCACCTCCAAAGGAGAGGTCTTAACCTCAATAGAAGACCAAGTATTCAGATAGAAGGAAGTGGTTGCAGAAAGGATGAGAACCAAAGCAAGCAACATCAACAATAACGGCTGGGTTTTCAAAATTATCTCTGAAAGCCACCCCACCCTCAAAACTGCTCTCTTCCAAAAAAACTCCAATAGATGCCAGTGTAGGTCCACACAAATCCAATAGAGCACAGGGAAGAAAACAACCAGATTTAAGCGACATGACCACTCCACCAAATGGGCCAACAACCCAAAACCATCTCCAAACTAAAATAAAAGGAAATGAAAACCACCAGCCATTTGGAGACAACAATTGTTCTAGAAAAACCCCCAAAAGAGAGCCACCCAACAGAGGAAGCGCAGAAGCAAAGAACACCCCAGAAAAAATGAGAAGAAAGGGCCAACAAATAAAGCCCCCAAGCCATTCTACTACACTGAGCAGAACCAGAGATGAGCCCATTCTTCAACTCAAAAGCTCCAAGGAGGTCCAAGCAACCCCACACTCCCAACCAAAAGGAGACCACATCCAAGTTGCCAAGCCACCAAATAGAGAATGCACGGAATTAATGAACACCCCAGAAAAAGTGAGAAGAAGAAAGGGCCAACAAATAAAGCCCCCAAGCCATCCTACTACACCGAGCAAAACTAGAAATAAGCCCTTTCTTCAACCCAAAAACTTGAAGGAAGCCCAAGCGAACCCACACACCCTGTAAAGAGAAGCAAAGCAGAAGGGGAAACCACCCAGCACCAGAAAACACAAAGGGAAATAGACTTACCCTCCAACATCCCATAAAAGAAGCAAAGCAGAAGGGGCAACTAGAAAAAATGAGAAGAAGAAAGGGCCAACAAATAAAGCCCCCAAGCCATCCTACTACACTGAGCAAAACCAGAGATGAGCCCCTTCTTCAACTCAGAAGCTCCAAGGAGGTCCAAGCCATGCCACACTCCCAACCAAAAGGATACCACATCGAAGCTACCAAGCCAGCAAATAGAGAATGCACGGAAGCAACGAACACCCCAGAAAAAGTGAGAAGAAGAAAGGGCCAATAGATAAAGCCCCCAAGCCACCCTACTACACCGAGCAGAACTAGAAATAGTCCCTTTCTTCAACCCAGAAATTTCAAGGAAGCCCAAGCGAACCCACACACCTTGTAAAGAGAAGCAAAGCAGAAGGGGAAGTCACCCAGCACCAGAAAACACAAAGGGCAATAGACTTACCCTCCAACATCCCATAAAAGCCACAATAGCTTCAACAGCAGCAAAACCCCAACCCTGGGCATCAATAGAGTCCCCACCTGTAGCACCATTGGATAGCACCAATAGGGGAGACACAAAAAAAGCATCCACCAGATCAAAAGCCAAAGACCCATTTCCAACCATCGCAGGCAAAGAAAAAAAGTCACTAAATCTAATCTAAACTGCTTGATCCAACACCCACGAATGCCTCAGCTTCACAACAAGCCCCACCCAAGAAAACTACGGTCAAAGAAAGCCTCCATTCGGGTCGAGATCATCCTCATCTGCATCTGTATCTCCAGAAAATTTCAAACACGAACCCTCCTGCTACTTCCCCCCATTTGCATCCATTACTTAATTTTATATCAATTTATATGGGTTTGGTCTTTGTTAAGTGAGAAGAAATTGATGGGATGATGTCACTTATATGATTAAAAATGTAGCCTTGTGAGTGATATTTTTATCTAGGAAGTGGAGCAACATTTTTTAGCATCAACATAAGGGTATATGTATAAGATGGAATCTAGAGGGAGGTGGTATAATATAGAAGGGTCAATGAGACACGACCAAGAGGAGATAATGAAACATAGGGTGAAATGAGAGAGGGTACAAATGGAATGGGAATAAAAGGGGATAATCGAACATAATGTCACGACCCTTATTTTATGGTTCGTATTTTACAATGTTTGATTAAAGTAATTAGCAAAGAAATAAAAGCACAATGAATCAAATAGGAATTATTTATAATTTAATTATAGATTTTATCTATTCCAAATAAATGAATTATTTATAATCTAATTATAGATTTTTTTTTCTATTCCAAATAAATGGTAATGTTCGGTTACTTAGAACAATTATTTTAATTCCAATTAAATGAGCTTTATTTATTATTTATTTAAAATAAGTATTTAATTTACAAGTGAATTCTTTATTTACTTATTAAGGATAAATATTTTGTATGCAAATCAAAAATAGCTTTTGTTTCTTATTATTTGAAATTAAAATATAATTCTTTATTATTATCAAAGGTAAAATAGTATGCATGAAAGTAAATATTATTTTCAAGAATCGGTTATTGGGAATATGAAGGGAAATATTTTCTTGATATTCAAGATTCGGTTACTCGATTAAAAAAAAAAAAGTTATTGAGAGCAGTCTAAAAGGAAGAAATGGGAGGGCTCGTTCTGGAGAGAGCTTTCCAAAAGCACTGAAACCAGAAACTACCTTCTCCACCATCGCCTAGAAAGGAGATATAGTCCAGAACAATGGATTCATTCATGGAGCAAAACAGAGATAAAAGAATTTGGGTTCTTCTTGGTTTGGAGGGAGCAAATTTCATCACAGTCTCCTTAGTTCATAGTCTTGATTGGATTGTTAAAAAATTGCATGATACAGGGAACATACTTTTGACTGTGCAAATCTTTCATATGGGAGGATGTTATGAGTGCACTTCATCAGATAAGTACATCCAACATTTTCTGATATTTTCTTTGTGTTGTTAGTATTTGTGTAAGTAAATTTTGTTATATAATTGTATGTATAGTATATACAGATTTAGGAGTAGGGAATGCACATTTCGGCTTTCTCTGAATGACCAAAAGGGATGTTGAATTCTTCAATTGAGAGAATGAAGTGTCTTTATTGCCTCTGTCCTCAAACGTTATAGTTTTACTTGCTTTTCATTCGCAACCTCGAAAGATATACCTAACGGTAGATCCAGGGGATTTTTATGTAGCTTTATCTGTGCTTGAAAAAGTTAGGATATTTCCATACTCAATGATGTCTTGCTCCCATTTCCTTGCATGGCTAATGCGTAGAATCAAACAAGATAAATAATTCAATTTGTTCATCAATTTATGATCCACCGTCCGACACTTAACACTTCTCAACCTTTCGTTATCACTGCTCTATTTTGCTTGGGCAAGAAAAGCACGCCTTTTTCAAGATAAACATACTTATTTTTCTTTTATGTTTGCTGTCTACTAAGTAGCATGTGCGTAATAGTATTTTAGCCTCCGGGGTGGCTGTAGGTTGTCTTCGTTGGCATCCCGCCACATCTGAATTACTGAAAAATAGAATGTTGTAGAGGTTTAAATAATCTCCTTAACCCTTTTGACAATCTATCGTAGTCGCAGCGCTTGAATCATTAAAATTAATCCTTATATAAGATTTCTCTCAGTCTTACTGGCCATAACACTCTTGTTGGTGGTCGCTTGAAGTACTCTGGTTTGACTGCATCGATAGGCTTGGTGCCTACTGTTGTCGTTAAATAAAGTCTTTTTCCTACGATGTTTTCTTACTAAATTGTGTATGGTGGGTTTTTAGTGGTAATCTTCAGTGTTCAATAAACATTATGGCCCATTTATTTATACCCTTCTTCTGATGTGTCTGCTTTGTGTGTATCCAAATCTGTTGCGTTCATCGTTTGATTTCTCAACATTACAAGTAGATGGCAGTCCCAAAATTGAGAATTTTCCATTTGTAGATTGCGCCACACCTAGAATCTGAAGCCCGCATTTTGTACTGTTTCATTACTGAACATATAACCTGGGAATTTGAATTCTGGGATTGCCATAAAACCCCAATATTATATCTATTATGCTCATCGCTTTAAAAATAAAAATAAAAAGCATGGAAGAGAATTAAACAGTTCCGCTTATATCAGGACATATTTCAGTATTGTATTTGGGTTGGTTTCCAATAGGATCATTGGGTTGAACTGTTGCATCAAATTCCTTGAGAGGTTTCAAGAAATATATGAAATAAATTCTTGGTAATTCGCTTCTTGATTCTCTTTCAAACTTAAGCACTGAAATCATATTACTCTTATTTAATTTTGAAAGAAAATCACTATATAAAAAGATTAAAATTAACATAATGGAAATAGGAATGTCTTAATTGATAGTCCCTGTAATGTTCAAGGTCTGCAATATGCTAGACCTGACTCATATGAAACTTGATAGAATTGTGGATGAAGAACCTGATGGATTGATCCTTGAATGGTGTTTTCAGAATGTACAGTCCCAAACATATCAGGATATGATAAATGCATTTGTTTAGCGCAATGATCTGTGTAAATTTCCACTATACTATCACTTGTCTCAAGCTATCAATGTTTTAAGCAGAAATTTAATATGAGAAGTAATGCAATATTCCTGCTTCAAATGTTGAGTGAGTAAATGCCTTATATAACTATCTTGTACATGCAACTTATCTCCATGGACCATGACTCATGTCGTGAAGGCATTGCTTGCATTTTTTTTTACATAGTATAATCTTGTACATTAGCTAATTTAAGTATATATGATATTGTAGTTGTAATCATAAAATAGTTGCTTACAATAGGAATGCATGTTCAAATATTTATGTTCGCTAAGGACTATGTTATCTATTTTAATTGAGTAGGATAAGTGGCAAGAATAATTGTTTGTTTTCTAAATACCCACTTCTATTTTATTTAAATCTTTAATGTTGTTTTCCAATTTAACATGGGCAATGGTACTTCGTTTTCACATCATTTGAAATCAAATTGAGGGAACTTGTTAA
>VDFB02136754.1:0-42057 GCA_007258455.2 Sequoia sempervirens
AAAACTATCACTTATCCATTGAGACATTTGTTGCACAAACACCATCATTTTCTCAATGGTCTACCAATTGATCTCAATCACTACACAAATATATGTAAAAAATAGAGAAAAATTTTCCCTATTGACCTTCAACACCTCTTCGGCGTACCCATTGCACAATAAGGTGCGATTGCTAATTTTATATAAAAGTGTATTATATAATTAGCAAGCGTTTTAGAAGAAAGCTAACCACGATTTTAAAAAGCCATCCACTACATCAATATTACGCGGATTCAGCTCATCCACTCATAAATATAATGCAAACTTCAAGTCAACTTCGCCATCTTAAATTCAACATCAAATATTTAAATACCAGGTCGAGGGCCTGCCATACCGGGTTGGTTAGAACGTTTATTGTGTGATTCGAACACCGTATCACTATCTAAATTACAGCAAAGTAGTTACGGCTAAATTAAGGAAAAAACGATTGAAATAATGAACGACTGGTTATACACAATATATTAATATTCTTATAGCTTCTATGATGTAACTGTGTTAGAAATTTACATAACAGATAGGGTTGGCGGTACCTAGGAAGCATAGAGATCTCTTGTTTGAAGCAACGGAGATTGTTTTGACACCAGTCGCAAACCAAAACAGGCCTTTACAGGCTTCTAGCCAGATATCGTCTTCAATAGTTTTTCGTGGTTCAACTAGCTTTTGTGGTGAATGGAGAATCCATCCAGGACTACAACCGCTGCTTTGATCGGAATGTCTGTGGGACAACGATCCTCTCTACGAGTGCTACGTTCCGTCTCCTAATCTGTCTTTTGCCAAAAACCAACTAAACTTCCTCTTCAAATAAGCCTTCTCATCCTGCTGCACAAAACCAACTTGACCTCTAGGTCGAGGCAAAAGGCCCTCAGAAAATGTCCTTAAACCCAAGGCCGGCTTCATAGAAACTCGCCCCCATCTTTCCGAACTCGATCTGTGCGCTGCATCGCCGAGAGAGCCGGCAGGTTTAGAGCACGCGAGCAGGGCACTAGAACCTGACGGCTCATGCGAATGATGCGCACCTACGAAGCTGCAGCTCCTGTGCAACCCAGGAGCGAGACCATCGGCTGTGGCGATGTACCACTCCGTCGGCTGCTCCATCTCCTTCCACGCCCTCACCAGCGAGTACGCCATCGAACAATATCCGGAAGCTTCGTTCGTCGCTCCAACATTTGAGGTATCTGTGAGGGGGTTAGCACCGATTCCGTTGTCAATAACGACCGTGACCTCGTCGGGAAGCGCCTGCCGTTCGACTAAACCGGGGTCTGTAGCCGTTGGAATGTATTCGTCAGAGAGCAAAAGGCTTGTCCGGCAGACTGGGCACGTCGTGTGCGTGAAGAGCCACTTGTCGATGCACTCTGGGTGGAAAGCGTGGCTGCACTTGGGAAGCAACCGCAGCATGTCATTATCCGCGAAGTCGCTGAGACAGACCGCGCACTCGGAGCACTTGGCCAGTGCTTTGAGGCGCTTCACCAGATTGTAGCTGAAAATGGGAAAGCTCTCGATGACCTCCGGCTCAAGACCCTGGGCCGCCTCCCAATCGATGGCCTCCATAATATTATTGGTCTCCATAATATTATGGCGAGGTCTTCTGTCGTCCCAGTTCGTGCTTCGGCGGCGGATGTAGACGCAAAAGAAGCAGATGAATAAAAAGAAGCCCGACAGCACCAAACTGATAACTGGTATAGAGGGGCTGAACGACCTCGTGCAATTGCAGAAGCTACCAGTAAAATTACCCGTATTGCTATTTGCTGCTAAATTCAGTACCTTTAATGGCGTAACATAAGTGAGATTACTTCCGCCAGGGAACATTGCAGCGAATTTCTCCATCTTCACAGCAGCCACTCGTCCGCTTGTAGAAAGCTGTTGGTGCCTAAACCATCCGAATTAATGGCTGGAAACTTATGATACAAGCTTACAGTGCCTGGTTTTCAAGTTTAACATTTTTTCCGCTCTACGCACTGTATCAAACGATTTAGCCAAGTATTACTTATACTCGGAAAGCCGTGGATCGTAGTTATTACATAAATAAAAGAACGGGCAAGATGAATTTGTTAAATAGAAAGGAGACACCCATCGTCACCGGCACTCCCGCCCCAAAATACTGTGCCAGGCGAATACTTCTGAAAAGATATTTACAAGATAAAAGCTTTCCGTAGATTTCTCACCAAATTCCAAGAATTGAAAAATAACAACCAATTTGCTATTATTCGCCGCCCGAGAAACTCCATTTGCAAGAGAAAATTATAATATTAAACATAAAGTTTTTGAAAACTTAACTTACAGACGAAGTCATCACATTAATTTATTTTTCTCATAAACAATTCTAAACCATGTTTTCTATAGAGTTTTGATAAAGTAAAAAAATCTTTCTCTTTTTTAATAGCAAGTAGGCTATATAAATAGGTAACTTTTAATTAATTAATAGTATTTTGTAACTTTGATATCAATGAAATAAAATTGATTAAAGGATGTTCATGTTTCTATATATATGTATATTCAAATTTTTTTGTTGTTTTTGAATTTGGAAAGACTAATGATGGAATAAAATTATGAGGACTCGTAATTGAATGAGATGGATAATATTAATTATTATTGTCAAACCATATGTTCCTCGACACATGTCTTGGTAAAGAATGATGTCCATATATAAAATAAATCACACGTTTAATGGTTAAGGTTGCTTGTCATTTTTATTAAGCTCTCCTATAAGTGCATATGTGAACCATAGTTGATAACATTGGGTGTGTGGTTTACATGGTTAGCTAATGCTTTTGAACACATGGAGGATGCATTGGAGGACCTTGATGTTTCAAAATTATTCATTGACTCTATAAGTGTATTATAATATTTTTATTGCTAAATAAAACAGAGTGTGGACGATTTCTTAAGCTAGTCTTTTGTATTATGAGGGATTTATCCATGTAATCTTGTATAATATTGTGGCACATCTTTTATCTTTACATTATGGTTATTCTAAATACTTTTTATATTATTTTTCTCACTTGCCCATTTATGTGGAGATTTTTATATTGCCACAATTTTTATTTTTTTTATTTTAATCAGAGACACATTTGTAACTCACTCAAGCATATTTTTGATATTTTTTTATAATTTTTTATTGGCCATAATTGTTGTTTTCAAAAATCAGCATGTACATCATGCATAAGATGACCTAAACATATTATTTTTTGCTTAGTTTTTCAAATTGAAAAAAAATGTCTAAAGTATATTTTTTGTGTAATTCATCTTACAAAAAAATATTTTAATAAAAAGATATTGAAATACTAAAAATCCCTAATATTTCAAGTTTATGGACTAGTTTCATTAGAAATTAATTAAAAAATAGAAAAAATAATCTAATTGTAAAAAAATTACATATTTGGAATTTGCACAGTCTCATCTATAATGTGTTTTAATTTCATCAAATAATTCTACAATTTTTGTGACATTGACATGACCTTGAAGTTGTAGGTCAAACCAGGTCCATAGTTGAGGATCCAGTCCCCAAGCCTTTTCCTGAACTGAAAAACAAAGCACAAACCTGACCAAAAATTCATATTTCATAAAATGGGATCCCGTTTCATTAAAAAAAAAATTATGCTTCTACGAAATAGGATCTTGTTTTGAAAAGTTGTCAAAAATGGAAAGTTTCCAAAATGGAAAGTTTTCAAATTGGGATCCTGTTTTGAAAATTTTCCAAAAAATGGAAACTTTTCATAAACGGGATCCCGATTTTTAAAAAATGGGATCTTGATTTAGTTTTAGGCTCGGGACCCTGAACCTAAATGGGATCTCATTTTGTTGAACCCAATTTTGGAATTTTTGCTAAGGCAATTTAACTTCCATGTTTATTGGACTCAACTTCACGCATCTACCCCCAACAATCTCCACCTTCTTCTCTATCAACAATTTCTCCCTTCTAGTTAAGGAATCTATAAATCTATTTTTCCTTCAACTCCTATGCTACAAAAAAAATTATAGCTATGCAAAAATTCAACCCATTTTAATTCCTTCGATTTAACTTTTCTTGACTATTAAGATACCACAAAACTCGATGATTAATATATAAATATGTTCAGTGCATTTGTTAGCCCAAATGGAATGACTAACTACTCATACAAGCCCTATTTATTCCTAAAGGCTATCTTCCACTCATATCCTTCTTTGATACAAATATGATGATACCCACTCCTTTGGTCAATCTTCATGAAGTAATTGGCTCCACTCAAATAATCCATTAGGTCATCAATCCTTATCAATAGAAATATATGTTTAATAGTAATCTTGTTAGTGGTCTGAGTGATTATAGACATTCTCCATTCTCCAAAATTCTTTGGTGCTAGTACTATAGGTACCACACATGGACTCAAAATATCATCAATTAATTATTCCTTCAATAACTCTTGAAATTTTATTTTCAACTCCTCATTCTCTACATGAGTCATCGTATTGGCTACCTTATTTGGTAAACTAGATCCTAGTATTAAATCCATCTAGTGACTAATCTTCATCACTAGTGGAAAACCCTCAAGTATATTATGTGGCACAATGTCATGAAACTCCTATAATATACTTGAGACTTCTACTAGTACATCTTCAGCTTCTTTATTAGCTCTATCAATAAATGCACATCACATATGATCATGCTTCATACCATCAAAATTTTCTACCATCAACTAAAAAAATTCTATAACTACTACAAAAAAAATCACCCACTTCCTTTAGGGGCTTCAACTTGTGGTGAACTCCATTCTTTGTTAGGGAATAAGTGTTGGTATGCACATCATGTACTACATTTTGATCAAATTTAAATGGTCTCCCCAATAAAATATGGCAAGCATCCATAGGAATGATGTCACACACTACTTCATCATAGTAGTTTCCAATCTTGAACTTCACTAAAAATTATTCATTGACCAATGCTTTGTGGTCCTTCTATAGCCATTGAATCCAATATGGATGTGGATGTCTCCTTCTCTCTACCTATAATTTGGTAACCATATCCTATAAAAAAATAATACCAGCACTATCACTATTAATGATAACAATACAAAATTTACCTTCACATTTGCACCTTGTTTGAAATAAACTCTTCCTCTAAATTGGAACTTTATCCTCATTTATCATGATTCTCCTTGTGAAAAGAACTTATCCTCTTTCTAAATCTTTAGAATGCTTAGATTCAATATCTTCATCTACACATGTAACTTGTCTATTTCCTTCATTTCTTCTAGTCATCCTTCGTTGATGTGTGGAAAATCGCATGCTTAATGTCCTTCTACACATTAGAAAAAAGTTCTACAAAATACTCCTCTTCTAGAGCTTCATCCAAACCTTCCTATTCCTCTTTGTTCACCATTTTTCTCACAAGGGTGGTAGGCATTATATCCCTTTTGGTTCTGATTATTGCTAGGTTCTTCCTTTTTTTTTTCTTCATTTTTCCTCAATATGATTTTTTGTTTGTCCTTCCACCATAACCTCTTCCTCATTGCTTTCTTTCAAATCTTGTATTCATCTTATCTTCTATCTTCATGGTAAACTAATAAGCATCTTCAATAGTAGTCATCTTGATCAAACTTAACTCCTCTTGAATACTTGGCTCCAACCCATTTAAATAAAATGGGATACCTTCTCCTTGTTGGCACTAGAATGGTATAGTTTGATGATGAACTTGTAAAACTATTTTATGTACTCTTTTATAGACCTACCTTTTTGCTTCAAACCTTGCATCCTTTTTAGTAAATCTAAGTGTGAAGCATTTTTTCCTTGATCATTTTGATTTTTGGATTGTATATGTTTTTAGCTTCGGATATGTCTGTACTCGAGTAAAGTTATCAGAAAGGTGTGCAATATGCCATGTGGTGGCTGCACAACTTTTGACATTGTTTGCATTCCTTTTGGGAGAGAGTCGAGACATGTGTCAACTTATCAGAGATTTTCTCAAAGGGCTATATTCACGAGCTTGAGAGTTTCTGCTTGTTTGACATGTCATCTCTTTGTTGTGGGAAAATTATGCTTCTTATGAAGTGATATCTTTTGGGAGTTTGACAAAGCTTGCTGGCCTTTTTCTTTTTTTGGTTTTTGGGATGGAAGATTTGAGTTGGTGTCGTTGGATGATATGATTGGTCAATTGGACCTTTTTCTAGTCTGTTTTCTAGGATTTGATTGTTTACAAGCAACTATCTTTGCTAAATATATAAAAAACATTAATGCAAAAGTTGAGAATTGATGAGAAAATATTGTGGTGACCTAACTAAAGATCTATGATCAGATCATGTGCTATCAAATTCCAACATCTGGTAGTAATTACTTCCATGTTGTGGTAGTGTTTTCTTCTTTCTATAGCTATAAATGATAGGTGGTGACAGAGGAAATGGTTGGATTCCAAGTTTCAGTTTCCTTTATTGAGGAAAAATTTCTTTAGTTTTCTTAGGTTATAGAACTATTTTTAGAAGTAGAAGTGTGAACAAAGAAAATGGTGTCACAACTTCTCTTATCCACAACTAAAATGGGAATGAAGGAAGAGGAATCCAATTATGTAATGCTCACATTCAAGAAAAATTTTGTGAGATTTCAATGCAATAGAGATTGAAATCTGTCAAAGGAGATTGTTCCTAAGGTAGGAAAGTGATAAAGGGGGTAAACTATGAATGAAAAACTAAGAAAATGCAAAGTGTTTAAAAACACAACGTGATATGCAAAATGAACTAAATAAGCAAAAAAACTGTAATAGAAATTAATGAAACTAAAGAGATGCACCTGGGAACTAGAAAGTGATGGAGAGGAGCTCTAGAATCTTGTAGAAATTATTTTTGAATCCTACAAGGACACTTACACCAAGTTGGGTGACTTAGTCCTATTTTGAGGAATTTCTATCAAACAAGTTTTAGACAAAATGGTACTCAGAACTGCAGAAACCACTTTTCAGGCCTAGAAGTGGGACTAACTCACCACTAATGGCGACTTATTGCACCTCCATATTTTGGGAAATAAAAGGATACAATTTGTAGCTCCCGGTTTGCACTTTAGCTTTGACAAGTTTTTGGATTTGAATCTAAAGAATCTACTATGTAGGTGTTCTCCAAGCTTCTTTTAGGGTTTTGACCACTTTGAAAGACTTTAAAAAATTGTTGACACCTTTTCACACCTTTCTCTATGAAAAATTTGCACACAAGACCTACAAAACACATACAAAGAGGGGGAAAAGTGTTAAGGGTTAGTGAATAGGGGTTTGCCTTCATCAAACCACAGTTTGGTAATTAAACCCTTGAAAATGAAATGAAATAAAAAGACACTTATGGCCTCTTTGTTAAAGATTACTGGAGGGATGGTAAGTGGATCAATCTCCCCCTGATAAACCCTGCTTTGGTCTCTGTTTACTCCTCTTTGAATGCTGTTAGACTTTGCCAGAATCAGGAGGATAGTCTGATTTGGAAGTATGAACCTTCTAGGTGCTTTTCTGTTTCTTCCACTTTTTCTAGGCTCTCACATGCTCTCAATCCCCCCCCTCTGTGGTCGTATGCTTGGACTAAGCATCTCTTACCTAAGGTTAACATCTTCTTTTGGTCTTTGCTCCAAAATAAAGTGCTAACTGTTGACAATCTTTACAAAAAGGTTTTATGCTCCCCAATAGATGCTACCTCTATAAAAGTGAGGGTGAATTGGTTAACCACCTCTTTATCCACTGTCTTTTCTCCTCTCTAGTTTGGGACAAGCTTCTGAAATGCTGGCATTTTTCATAGGTCCCCCCGGAGTCGGTTGAAGACTTTTTTGTTCAATGGAAAGCCCCTTCTCTCAACCCCTTTATAAAAAAACTTTGGGCCTTCTCCTTCCCCAATGTGGCATGGGGAATTTGGAAAGAGAGAAACCACAAGATCTTCAAGGATAAGGAATCATTAGAGGAAATTGTGTTTGAAAGAATTCTTAGGATGATCAAAGAGAACTTCTCTGTTGTTCCCTTGAGGGAGGACAAGTTTGAGGTTGTTGTTTGCTCTCCTTATGACAGCCGGATTGCTAGGGAATGGAGAATTAAATGGGATATTTCCAATACTCCAAATCTGGCTAAAAAATCTAGGGAGGGAGTTTGCTGGAGTTTTCCTATGGTTGGCTGGGCCAAAGCCAACTTTGATGGTGCAGCCAAAGGAAATCCGGGGAAGGCTGGGTGTGGTGGGGTTCTAAGGTATTTGGTAGGTAACTTTATGGGAGCTATTGCCACCCCTTTGGGGGTCCAAACTAATCACGTGGCAGAAGCGGCGAGAGCTTATTACATAATCAACCTAGCAGTGGAAATTAAATGTAAAAATTTATGGCTTCAAGGAGATTCAAAAAACATAATAGACAACCTTTGTGGTAGGTCCCAGCCCGCATGGTCGATTAAAAATTGGATTGAAGATGCTAAGGTTTTACTTAGTAAGTTCGACAGAATTAAAATCACTCATGCTTACCGCAAGGTGAATGCAGTTGCAGATTTTTTTGCTAATGAGGGAGTCAAGAGTGATAAAATCCTCATGTGGCACAAAATGATTGACCTCCATTCTGATGTTCAAGCTTTATTGGTGCTTGATGTGGTGAATGGAAAAGTGGCGGCATCTTGTAATAATGATGAAGGTATAAGTCATGACTAACAAAATAAGTAGACTACATGGGGCTGAGAGTATCCAGTAGAGTAATTATTTACCTTGGCATGCTTTGTGGGTCTTGTGAAGCAAAGGAACTATCTGGAACAGGTTCTCCATTTGCAACAGTATTTGCACTAAGATCTCAAAAATGGGTGGGGAACGGAAGAGGGTCGAACCTACTAGTTTTGAGTCACACACCAAGAACACTAAAGTGTGGAGCAAAATAAGAAGTGGTGGCCTACTTCCATTCATCGTGAAACTCCATGGCCCTCAGGAGGAGATTACAGATTTCTTTGAGAAAAACTGGAACAATGGGGAGGTTCTCCTCTTTGGGAGGAAAGTTCAAATTGATGAAGCTTTGATTGCGGAGGTTACTGGTATCCCGATTGAAGAGCATAAATTTTTAAGAGATAGAAAATTCTCTGATGAAGCTGTGATGAGGTTCCCTAAGACCGAAAAGGAGAAGCAAAAACTTGTCAAGATGTCGAACAGTTACTATGAAGCAGACACCATAAAAGCTTTATGGAAAAAAGTGCTAAGGGTTATAATGGAGTACATCACTCTTGACGGCCACTTCACTAGGGTTTATGGATACCACTTCATGCTGCTCAATCACTTCCGGCATAAGGTGCGTATTTCTATCCCTTTCTTTTTTCTCTGTTTCCTGAGAAATAGCTTTTCTGACCATAGTAGGAGCCCTAAAAGATACCCAATTTTTCACACAGGTCTTTTAAGGCTCATTTATGAGAACTTTTAGAATATGCCTGCCCTCTCAAACCCTTTAGCCCCTTCGGAGCCTGAAGAGGACGATACTGAGCCTAGTATGTCTGGGACTAATGTTACTCTTGGTCGTGTCATGCTCTCCTCGCTTCCCTTGCCCCCCTTCTGCCTCTGGCTGCTCCCCCCAGCCCTCTGGTGCCTGCTCTGTTCCTATTCCCGGTTGCGCTAACCCTAATGCTATTTTGGCGAGCTCTAGTTCTCCGGCTAAGAAGTTAGTTTCCCATCTTGAAGATTCTCCTATTGATTCTGCTAAAGTGGTTGAGGTCAGTCTTGAGGATCCCCACTCCCCTGAGAATATTCAAAAGGAGAATTGTAGCCCTCCCAGGGGTGCGGAGTCAGTTAATTTTGGTGTCAATTCTGATTGTGACCCCCCTTTTGACTTCGTTGGGACTGCCAAGAGATGCTCTAAGGACCAATTTAATTCTACCAAATGGTTATTTTATGAAATCAGTGAGTTGAAGACCAAAAATCTATCTCTTCATAGTAAGTTGGGGGAAGTTGAAGCCAAATTTGTTGGGCTAATACAGTTTGAAGTGGAGAAGAATACCTTTGCGAAGGATAGCATGCAAAAGGATAGTACTGTTGAAAATGATCTTGATAAAATTAAAGCAACCATGAAAAAAATTGCTGATCAGAATTACAGAATAGCCAAACATAATTCATTAATCATCAAAGCCTTTACCGAAAGAATGGAGAAAACCCAGAACAGAGCGCTGATTGTTGACTTAGATAAGGAGAAAGACTAGGATGAGGACGCAGGGGTTTCTAGGTGCACTAGATTAAGTATGAAAAGAAAATCCCTATCTACCTAAAATATGACTCAGATTTTCATGGAGGGGGTCCAAGATATGGTGGACCTGGAAGAGGTTGTTGACAAGCTTCTAAAGACTATGGATTAGCCATGGCTAGGCCCCGGTTTGTCTGTCTGTTGGCCTTCTGATGGATTTCTTGCAGCTTTTTGCGGCTATCTATTTTTGCTGGTTTTTATCTCTCTTGTAGCCTTTTTGTCTTTTGGACCTTTGTTTTGGTCTTTGTTTGTAATGTTACTTTGTGGTTTTGAGTCCCTATAAAACTCGTTTATCCCTTTTATCAAAAATATGCAATGCTACAACTCACCAAACCCTTGAAGTAGAAATCTAAAGATATGCAAGTAATGGCTCCAAAGTACTTGAATACTCTTGTAGACAGAATGCTTGAATGTTAAATGACTTGATTGCTTGATTAGAAAATTAGGAAAGTGTTGGAGATTAAGGAGAGGAAAAATGAGAGGAAAACCCTATATTTATACATGATTATACAAAATTTATAGAAAATACCCCATCATATGCCGACCTCTATTTAAACAAAGGAACACACAAGTGTTGAGATAAATTGGATGAAGCTTCGATTGTCAATCCAACTAGTTGTGGATTAGATCTAGGCTGATTGTTTGAAAAAGAGAATGTGTACTCACTCTGGGGTGATAGAACTCAGGATGGTCCGCTGAGTGAGAAGGCCCAAATGTACTCACTTTGGGGCCATAGACCTAGTTTTCTACGGGGTTAGAAAGCCCAAAAGGAAAGATGCATACGCTAGTTGGTATGCACTTACAAACACAAAAGTGGCTATGGGGAAAAGTCATGCCACTAGATGGGATTCCCACTCAACCATATTAAAGTTATACCCATTGATAACTTTAACAAGGCACCACAAAGAAAAATGCTATGAAAAAAAGACAAAGGTACCACAGTCATGCAAGCTGCATTATGCAAGGTGGAAAAAAGGTAAAAATGCAAAATTAAAAAATGTAAAGTGTAAAGTGTAAATGTTCAAAGGAGTCTTGTTCAATTCATGCAAGATCAGTCACTTAGGGAACATTATTTCTATTGTCTCCAAGAGACAACCAATCAAATAATAGTATATTCACAACTTAGGGGATGCAGTGCATTGCATCAGGCCCCCAAGAGGAATGTAATATGCTAAGATAGATCACAATTATGAAGGACATCACACCCAATGTCATCCTTGAAGTGATAAACACATTACATAAATGACAAGGCTACACTAGGAACCAAGAATTCAAATGGATTATGGTAATGTATGCCTCCCACTTTAAAGGAATTTCTACACATCATTCTGTGAGCAATTACTTTAAAGTAGAAAAGGAATGAAAAAGTAAAAAGAAAGCCCTATGCCAAGTCATATGTTTTGAAGTTAGGCTATGTCATGTCAAGGAAAAATGAAAGAAAAAGAAAGGGAGTTTCCCCCCAGAAAAGAAATCACACCAAACACATAAGGGATCTATGGATTTGGGGTTAGTATGTTTGTTGCTACAATCTTTTATGAAAGAGCTCAGAACTATCATCATTCCCCAAAGCACATAGAATTGGAAGAATGACAAAAAGGGAGAGAAAAAAAAGGAAAACAAAAGTCCATTTTGGGTCAACATGGAAGAGACATTGCAATCTCGATGTTTTGTGTCATCCCCAAAAGGAAAACACAAGTAAAAAGAAAGAAAACGAAAAGGTGAAAGAAAATGAAAAAGCTTTTGGGTCAACATCAAGGAGACATTCCGGTCTCAATGCCTTGTGTCATCCCCAAAAGGAGAACACAAAACAAAAAGAGAAAAAGACAAGGACCTTGTGGGTCAACATGGAAGAGACATAGGGCATC
The DNA here is from genome assembly GCA_007258455.2 of Sequoia sempervirens. Lineage (NCBI taxonomy): Eukaryota > Viridiplantae > Streptophyta > Pinopsida > Cupressales > Cupressaceae > Sequoia > Sequoia sempervirens. The sequence continues at coordinate 12,087 of VDFB02136754.1, forward strand.
TCTATGCTTTGCGTCATCCCCAAAAGGAGAACACAATACCAAAAAAAAAGGTGAAAAAGACAAGGACCTTTTGGGTCAACATGGAAGAGACATAGGGCATCTCTACATTTTGTGTCATCCCCAAAAGGAGAACACAAAAAAAAAAAAAAAAGTGAAAAAGATAAGGATGTTTTGGGTCAAGGTATGTGCAGGATCATGGTGCTTAAAAAGTGGCAATATTTGTAGGGTATGTGGCTTATGACTTTTTTCACCCAAAATTAATGAAACAAAAAGGGTTTTTAGGAGGAGATTCTCAGCTTTCCAAAAATATAAATTATGATTTAATTTGAATTTAATAAATAATTATTATTCATTTTCTATTAGAATTATGACTAAAGTCCTAATTGATAGGCTGATTGAAAACATTATATAACTTTCAAACGGTATCATATTTTTGAATCCAAAACATGTGTCACATTCTATGCTTCCATACTATAGGATTAAAAAGAAAATTAAATTTCATGAAGTTTTGACCAAGTTAAGGTGGTCAAACAGACGAAGTTTTATGTTTCTAAAATTTGTAATAAAAAATCATAATTAATTATTTACTTGGAAAAAAATTACAAAAAAAATATGCATAACATCTGGACATGAGTCCTCTACTATATATAAAATCTTACAAAAATATTATCATTTTATTATGGTTAGGGTGGTTAGACGACACCTACTTCTTATTTTTCCCTGAAATTTAAGTACTACACATTGAAATTTTAAATTTTCACAAATAGATTTTATTTATTTTAAATAAACCTAGTATTTTAGAAACTACATTCAATTTTCTACAAATTATATTCTTACATATTTTGAAATAATATAGATAACTTATTCAAATATTTACATCAAGTTGCCTAACACTGATTTTTCTAAATTTTTTGCCACTTAAGGGCCTGTTTTTTGCACGATGATCCTGCACATACCCTCAACATGGAAGAGACATAGGGTGTCTCTACACTTTGTGTCATCCCCAAAAGGAGAACAAAAAACAAAAAAAATAGTGAAAAAGGCAATGTACAACATATAGAAGAAGAGAGATACGAATAAAATAAGTTTATAAAGAGAGAGAAAACATCAAATACATAATATGGGGGAACACGATACACACACAAAAAGGAAAAAAAAAAGAAAAAAGCAAAGAGGCTAGTTAGGAGAATGCAAGTCAACCATCTAACAGGTCATCCACCTCATAATCATGTTCAGTGTAATGCGAGGGTGGTTGACTGTCCAAAGGAATAATCGCAAGTGTCAAACTAGGAGTCATACTAGGTTCTTCTCATGGTGGAGAGGTCGTATCTTTTAAGCTCATTGTGGATGAAAATAAATAATTTAAATCATTATGCACTTATTCATCTATTTTTTCTATCATCGCATCATCATCATCATCATCATTATCATCATCAGGTTTAATTCCAAAAGGAGGATGAAAGGTGATTTCTAAGGATGGATGTATTAAAAGCTGAGGTTGTTGGATTGGTTCACTTTGTTGTGAAGGTTGCACTGGACTGTCATGTGGCAGTTCAAGAGGAGGGTGGTCATGTATTACTTCGGTCAAAGGTAAAGGTTGATTTTATTTACCTTCTTCTATGCAAGATTAACGAGCAAGGAGATGATGATGATGCCTACATTCCCTAGCACCATGCTTCCATTTAATTCAGTTTTGGAGTTGTTGAGGTGTACGAGCAGATTGAGTCATCATAGGTTCTACTTCTAAACAGGGAAGAACAAAAGAAACTAAAGAGGATGGATCAACCACTTTCTCTGTGGCTTTATACACTTGTTTAAGGTGAGGAGGCATGACATGAATGGTTTCATTTTCCCTTGGTCATTTAAACGATCAAGGGGTGGTTGTTCAGGAGGTTGTATTGTTTTCTCAATGTCAGACTCAGATTGAAGCATGATTTCATCTATAATAGGAGGCATGGAAGTGGACAGGGATGTGTTATGAAGAGACAATTTGATGAGCTTTTTGGCTTTAAAGTTTTGATAAGCTATGAAAAAGAAGCCCTTTTGAGGTGTGATGGGTTCCATAGGTGTAGGCTAAAAGTATTCTAATGAAAAATTACCTTTGGAAGATAAAGGATTAAAGCCACTATGGTGTATGGTGACTATCTCATTGTCATGTGGAAAATTCAAACACTTGTGAACAACTGATGAGACCACTTTCATTGAGCGAAGCCAAGGGAGGCCTAGCCGCAAATGAAATTGGTTAGATTGTGGAATAATTCAAAATGTTTCCTCCGAATTTTTAGGTCCTATCTGTAAGGGTAGCATGATCGATCTGATCATAGGGCATGAAAAACTAGTATGTGTCTTAATCCATGCAGTTGGTTTATTATATTCATCTTGATAGAGCTCATGTAATACTAGAAAATTCTCTGTAATCACATTCTCACCACAAGCGGGATCTATTAATATCCCATTAGTGGGCTTATTATAGATTTTTCTAGCTATATAGCGGGGAACATCAAGAAGCTTTTGTAGTATGTATTTAGTAGAAAAAGTGAAATCAAGAGACTTAGTGGTTTGGCCCTTACGAGGGATAACGTCTATCGTAGCTACTAGCTCATCTAGAGGACTTTATGTAGTAATAGGGGGAGGTGTATCATGTTGTTCATTGTTTGTATCAATAGTCATTACATCAGTGGTTGAAGGTTCGCTAGCCTTGACAAATGAGGTAGTATGTTTAGGAATGGGATTAGTGAAAATTTGCAAATCCTGGTTAGGGAGTGCAATGAACTTATTTCCTTGATCATTAACACCCATAATGGACAAAGAGCTTGAATCAATGAGGTCTTGAACTAAATATTTTAGACACTTGCAATGTTCAGTGTCATCTCCATTCTGGTGATGAAAATGACAATAAGCATTAGGTTTGAAGGTGGGTGGTAATGGCTGGTTTGGATCAAGTAGTATAATGGGTGTGAAAGTGAGCAATTGTTGTTGAATTAATTGGTTCATTGTGTTATGAAGGGTATCGTGTTGGGGACTAAACTGTCTCTTTGGGTCTCCATAGGTATAAGGCACCACTGCTTTAACAACTACCACGTGATTTGGAGCAGGTTGGGTTGGTTGTGGCTGAGGTTGAGGAGGTAGATTAAACTGTAAAAAGCCTCTATTTGGTTTGTGGAAGTTTTGTGTGTTATGTTGGTTTTGATTATTGTGTTTAGGTTTGTCAACTCAGTTAGAAGTGGATTTTGAACCATGACTTGAAACTGAATTATGGTATTCACACAAGGTTGTGCATAAATGCATAAGCGAAGGGATTTTCATCATTGATAATTTATCCTGAAGGTGTGTGTACAAGTTTTCTATAAAAATCTTTTGTAGATGTGCATCAAGAATCTTGACATCAATTTGAGCATACATGGATTGGTATCATGAGATAAAATATGTTACTTTTTCATCTATGTTTTGTCTACATTGCATAAGGTTAGCCATTGTCGTTTTGGGTGTCATGTGAACTTGAAAGTGACTTATGAAAGCATCCACCAATTTATTGAATGAATGGATGGAATTATTAGGCAAGTTGGAAAACCATTCTAAGGTAGTGTCTTTCAAGGTCCTTGGAAACAGTTTGGCTAATAGTTTATCATCAAGGAAAAAGTCACTACACAAAGCTGTATAGGCATTAACATGGTTGACAAGGTCTCCTTTTCCTCCATATTTCTCAAATTGAGGCATCTCTATCCCTTGTGGCATCGAGGAACGTAAGATTTCTAATGATAAAGGGCTACTATGGACATCATATGTAGGTGGAGCGGATTGACCTTGATTAATGGTGGAAAGTTGATGTTGCATAGATGAAACGGTGGTAAGGAGTTGTGTAAGAAGGGGATCGGGGTATGTGGGTTGAGGTGGAAGGGAAAATGATGATGAAGTATAGGTGATATGAGGGGAAGTAAAAGGAATACTATGGGGTGTGAATGTGGTGGAAGGGACTTGCGATGCCACAAGAGAAGTAGGAATGCTAGTGCAGATCAAAAAAGAGGTAGCCGCATAATTAACCTGTTTCATAGTTGTGTGGGCTTGTGGATTGGTATAAGTTGGTATAGATGCTATGGTTGAAGGGGGAGGAACTTGAGGTCCTCCTTGGCTTATAGGAATGGTGGCGGATTGGGTATTAGGAGAGGCATGTTTATTGTAAATCTCGGCAATTCTCTTCATCACTTGCAAGCCATCATCACTTTCAATCAAACAATGAAGATTGTCAATGGCGGGTATGGAAGTGGTGGAAATGTTTTCAAGTGACAATTCTTATTGTAAATGTGCATAATCCTCATGAATATTAATGACCTTTTCTTGCGGGAGGGAGTTGTTTTGACTGTTAACATTCATTGGATGGAAAGATGAAGACATAGAAGTGGTATTTTCAAGGCCTAATGCACCATTTTCCATACTAGGAGTAGGAGCTCGTGAGATCCCAAGGTCCACAACAAAATTTCTATTGCGAGAGGCCATGAGTCTAGAACTTCTTCTCACTAAAGTATTATCAACGGGGCACCAAACACTCATACAAGTACCACAAAGGAGGGGTGAATGCAAATGCAAACAAATGTAAGAGTCATAAATACAAATAAAAAAAATGCTACTAACTATAACTAATATCTAACTACAAAAAATAGAAATGTAGACAAATGCCAAAAAAATGCTAGAAAGGTTGTTTAACAAGTGCTTAAAGGGACTGATTTGCCCTGGGTGGCGAATGAGTCCTAGTATGATTTTTTTGTGTGTTTTTCATAATTTTTAAGATGATTTTAATGCTCTACGAAATGCAATCAAAGATGCAAAATGTAGGTTTTTTAGTTTTTTCAATGAGATGCAACGCAAAAATAAAATCTAAATGAAGCTTTCACTAATGCAAGATAAAATGTCTTAAAATGCAAAAACAAAACAATGTACTAATTGAATGTTAATGCAAAGGTAAACTAGGCTACAATGAAATCATAAATGAAAAGTTCTCAAAAGTCAGGTTCACCAAAATGAACTGTTGATTTTTGGCTTCTATGGACAACTCTTGCTCTTCTAGGGTTTTTCACCTAAAAGGAGAAATACAGGAGCAAAAATGCTAATGGTTTATTCAAATTATGCAATGTATGATGTTTTCTAACCTAAATGAAGTTAACTAAATACAATTGAGTGATCTAAATGAATGAAAATGAATGCAAAAGTGAAATTAAAGCTATGTTTGAAAACACATTATGTTATGCAATAATGAACTAAATAAAGAAAATATGCAGAACAAAAAGAAAAGGGATAAATCTGAGTGCACTTGGGTGAAGTATGATGAATATGGAATTTTGTGGATGCTGGCTAAAATCACTAATTTTTCATAGTGGGACTCATTCACCTAGGGTAGCGAATTAGTCCTCGTTCTAGTGAAAAACTGTTAGAAGCAAGTTTTTGTTTGTTAGGATTCAAAATCTGACAAAATTTAGATTTTCAATCCTAAGGTGGGACTCATTCTCCATAGGTGGAAAATCACTCCACTCCCAAATTTATAAAAAATCAGGAGACAACTCTGCAACACCAGATTTAGAAATCACTACTTGTCGGGTTGTCGAAGTCATTTCTACAGAAAATGGATAGATTACCTTCTCCAAGATTGAAATAGACTTGAGTTGACTTGAAGCACCTAGTTGAATTGTAAACCAATCTTCAACACCAAAAATCTTGTCAAATTTCTACACAAGAGGCTACAAATAAACATGCAATAGGGGGAAATGGTTTAAGGTTAATGAATAGGGGTTTGCCTTGGCTACACCCCACTTTTGATAATCAAACCTTTAATAACATAATGAAATGCAAAGGAATGATAAACTAACAACATGAAAATGGTATCAACTTACCAAACCCTTGATGATGTAAATATGAAGTAATGTTAATGGCTGCTTCAAAGTGCTTGAATAGTGCTTGAAAGGATGTTGTAAAATGGTTGAATGCTTGATATTGCTTGAATATGATGTGTGAATGTTGGAGGATGCAAAATGAAGTGAAAATAACTTATTTATACAATCTTGTGCCTTAGTTACCCATTCATACCTCATCACAGGCCGACATCAAGTGATTTTGAATAAAATCCCAAAAGGAAATTTAAAATATTTTGAATTTGGGGCCAAGGGGGGCTCATTTGCCACCCATGGTGAATGGGTCCCACCTCGGGCCTAAAAATGTGTGTTAGGAAATGTGTTGTATTTAATGTTGTTTGTCGGGATAATACTAAAAAATACACTTAATTAAGCATATGAGAGTATAAAGGGGTCAAATAAAGCATGACAAAGGGATAAATAGTGAAGACGTGCCTATAAAATCATGAAATCTTGTTACAAGATTTTACAACACTTCAAAATAGGACTTGTTGATGAATAAAAAGGTAATTTTTAGGTGAATTGTAAGTAATAGATTTTAGAAGAATATAGAAATGTCTTACAACACTTCACAACACCTTCACAAGATGTCCTTTTAGTTTTAGTACCTAAATAAGCATGTTCAAGCCATGTTGCAACATAAAATCAGAGCAAAAATAGTTCCAACACCATGAAACAAGACCTAAAAGGCCATGAAAATGACAAGGGCCATTTTTCTATGGCACAAGTGCAAATATAACACACATGATATCAAGAATAATGACAAGGCACAAGCACACAATGCCAAAGATGAAAGTGAGAAAAATGAAAGAGAAAGAATGAAAGAATCGGATCAAGATTTGACCGTTTGTCTAACAAAAAGTGGATTAGATCTAGGTTTTTTGTTCGAAAAATGCAAAATCACTCTAAGGAAATAGAACTCATGGCTTCCCACTTGGTGAGAAGGCCTAAAAGGTGAGAAACATACACTCATGGCTAGTATGCACTCACACACACATAGGTAGCTATGGGGAAAGCCATGCCTCGAAATGGGAATCCCACTCAACCATACCAAAGTTATACCTCCTAATAACTTTAATAAGGTGCCACAAAATAAAATGACTTTTCAAGGTTCATGAGACAAGAAAAACTTTGTATTATCGAATCTCATGAACAAGTGCAATGGAACCATAGGCATGCAAGCTGTGTTATGAAAGGTGGCTATATAATAAATGCAAAATGCAACATGAAAAGGATATTCAAAGGAGTATTTCTTAGTTCATGCGAGGTCTTTAACTTAGGGAACATTTTATCTAATGTCTCCAAAAGATGACCAATCAAATAATAGAAAATTCGTAACCTAGGGGATGTAGTGTGTCACATCAAGCCACTAAGAGGAATGTAATATGCTAAGATAGATCATGATTATGAAGGAAATCACTCCCAATATCATCCACAAAGCAACAAAACATATCATATGAAGTAAGAAGGCTGCACTAAGAACCAATAAAAGGAAAAATGCAAATGAATAATGCCAATGTATGACCCCACTTTAAAGGAATTGTTGAACACCGTACTGTGAGCAATTACTTTAGAGTAGAAAATGAAAAATTCAAACAAGAAAGAAAGGCATGAAAGCTTACTTGAAAATCCCTATGCGAAAGTCATATGTTTTCAAGTAAGGTTGTGTCATGCAAGAGAAAAAGAAAAGAAAGGAAAGGGGTTTCCCCCAAAAAGAAAAACCCAAACACATAAGGGATCTATTGATTTGGGGTTAGTATGTTCTTTGTTGTGATGGCTTTTAGAGAGCTCAGAACTATCATCATCCACAAAATACATAGAACTAGAAGAATAACACAAAGAGCTAGCAAATTTTTTTTTAAAAAGAACCTTTTGGATCAACATGGAAGAGACATAGGGTGTCTCGATGCCTTGTGTCATCCCCAAAAGGAAAACACAAGCCAAATGAAAAAAAAAAGGTGAAATAAAAATGAAAATATTTTGGGTCAGCATGAAGGAGACATGAATGTCTCGATGCCTTTTGTCATCCCCAAAAGTAAAACACAAGAAAAGAATTTTGGGTCAACATGAAGGAGACATGAATGTCTCAATGCCTTGCATCATCCCCAAAAGGAAAACACAAGAAAAGACAAAAGAAAAAGACAAAGAAAAAGAAAAAGAAAAAAAAAAAGAAAAGCCTTTTGGGTCAACATGAAAGAGACATAGGGTGTCTCAATGCCTTGCGTCATCCCCAAAAGAAAAACACAAGAAAAGAAAAGAAAAAAAAGGAAAAAGTGATGTATGACATAGAGAAGAATAAAGGTACAAATAGAGGAATTCCATAAAGAGAGAGAACATCAAACTGAACATCACGGGGGATCACATTACGCACATGCAAAAGAAAAAGAAATACAAAATACTAGTAAGGAAAATGCAAGTCAACTGCCAAGCAAGTCATATGCCAATCTCAGTTGGTATAAGCAGAAGGTGAATAACATAGCTAAGGGACAATGACAAATGCATTACTAGGAAAAGGCTGGAAACTTCTTTCCTCCACTGGGTGCAAGGAAAGAATGAGCCGAGGTAGGTGATGGGAAAGGGTCATGTTATAGTGAGAAGGGAATTTTCTACAACTATGACATGACAAGGAGTGGGAGAGTAGTTTATGGAATTATTGGATACCAATTATCACCATCAAAATGATGCTTACTTATTATTTCTTTCAATGTATGACACTCATCACTTCTATGTCCAAGAACGTGATGATATGCACAATGTGGAACATTAGCATCTTTAGGATATATTACCAACCTTTCCATAGGTGGTAATAGTATGAGTCCTCTGTTTAAAATTATTTACAATTTCCTTTCACATTTAGGTGGTGGACGGAGAGGAAACTTTACTTTTCATAACAGTTTGTAAGGCCTCTTGTGTTTGCTAGATTCACCCTTTTCTTGAATTGAAGGAGGACGCAAAGTGATCCTCTCATCCTTTTCATTGTTATCAGGAAAGGGTTGCTCTCTAGGGAGGAGGAAATTTAGATCAGGAGAGGAATCAAAGATCATTGTGCCATCATCACGAAGCCTTAGATATTCTCTAGGAGGCATATGGTTCTGAGAGGGATCTTGATGTCCTAACCCTGTTGTGTTTTCATCTTTTGGATTTTTCTCTAAGAGTTGATGAATATCATGCTCCATTTTTGTGTCACATCCTTGTTTGCTCAAAATGGTAAAACTTTTTCCATAGGTTTCTTCAAGGTTGATTGGAGTATTTGTTTCATAAAATGGTTTAGTGGTTTTTTTTTTAGAAGAACTAAGTTCACCTTGTGTAGGGAACTTAGGTTCTATGTTTGTTTCAGGATGAAGAGTAACCAAACATGCATCAAGAGGTGGTACTGTAGGAAAGTCTTGTTGTTTCATGGATGGATGAAAGGATGCATTAGCTTCAAGGTTGTCAAAGAATTCATTTAGGAGATTATTCATGCTCTCATCATCTTCTCCAATGATGTCAACATTATGAGGACATTCATGAGGAATTGAAGGAGCATGAGGAAGTTCAATGTCATTAGGATCAGTTCCAAAGGCACAACTGGACATATCAACTAAGGATTTTAATGACATCCAAAGCTTATTAAAACACATATCCATGATGCAAATGAATGGAAGCAAACTAAGTGCAAGAAATTGAATAAAACAATAAATTTGGAAACAGTAACAAAAATGTAATAATAGAAAACAAAAATGCAGAAAATGAATTAGAAATGATAGAAAATGCAGTGCAAAATGTGTCACTGGACTAAGTCACCTAGGGTGGTGAACGAGTCGAGAGAGTGATTTTTGTGAATTTTTTTAGAATTTTTAAATTTATTTTTATGCTTTTTAGGTTTTCAGATGCGGATATAATATATGAATATGCAGAATTTTGTTGATTTTTAATGAAATGAAATGAAAAAATGCAAGTTAGATGATCTTTTCACTAATACAAATTTTAAAACCCTAGGATGTAAATTAAACAATGTACAATGCAAGGCAATGTTAATGCAAGCTATTCCTAGGATATAAATGCACTTTGAATTAGAAATATGATGTTCTAAAGTTAGGTTGACCAAAATGTGAACAAAGAAAATGGTGTCACGACTTCTCTTATCCACACCTAAAAGGGGAATGAAGGAAGAGGAATCCAAGTTTGCAATGGGATATGTGCAGGATCATGGTGGGCCAACAAGTGGCGATATGATGGGTATGTGTAGGGTATGTCTGACGACTTTTTTTTAACCCAAAATTTATGAAATGAAAAGGGTTTTTAAAGGAGATTATTAGCTTCCACCAATATAAATTATGCTTTACTTTAATTTAATAAATAATTATTATTCATTTTCTATTTGAATTATGACTAAAGTCTTGATTGATAGGCTGATTGAAAAATATCTATAGCTTTCAAACGATATCACATTTTTTGAATCTAAAACATGCATCACATTCTATGCTTCACATACTATAGGATTAAAAAAAAATGAATTTCATGAATTTTTGACCAAGTTAAGGTGGTCGGACATCGAGTTTTATATTTTTTAAAAGTTGTAATAAAAAATAATAATTAATTATTTACTTGGAAAAAATTACAAAAAATTATGCATCACATCGGGACATGAGTCCTCTACTTATATCTAAAATATTATAAAAAAATATTATCATTTTATTGTAGTTAGGGTGGTTAAACGGACACCTACTTATTTTTTCCCACGAACTTTAAGTGCTCTTGCATTGAAATGTCAAATTTTTACCAAATAGATTTTTTTTTAAATAAACCTAGTAGTTTAGAAACTACATTCAATTTTCTACAAATTTTATTCTTACATATTTTTGAAATAATATAGATAACTTATTCAAATTTTTACCTGAAGTTGTCTAACTCTGATTTTTTTGAATTTTTTGCCACTTAAGGGCTTTCTTTTTTATGATGATCCTACACATAACCAGTGCTCACATTCAAGAACAATTCCATGTGATTCCAATGCAATAGAGATTGAAATCCATCAAAGGATATTGTTCCTAATGTAGGAAAGTGATAAAGAGGATAAACTATGAATGCAAAACTAAGAAAATGCAAAGTGTTTGAAAACACAATGTGATATGCAAAATGAACTAAATATGCAAACAAACTGTAACAAAAATTAATGAAACTGAAGAGGTGTGGGAACTGAAGAGTGATGGAGAGGAGCTTTGGAATATTGGAGAAATCACTGTTGAAGCTTACAAAGACACTTACGCCAAGCTGGGTGACTTAGTCTTGTTTCAAGGAAATTCTACCAAAACAGGTTTCAGACAAAAAGGTACTTAGAACTATAGAAACCACTTTTCAGGCCTAGTAGTGGGACTAATTTTCCACTGATAGTGAATTAGTCCACCTCTAGATTTTGAGAAATTCAAAGATGCAATTTGTAGCTCTCGGTCTACACTTCAACTTCTAGCAGGTTTCTTGATCCGAATCTGAAGAATATAATCTGTAGTTGTTCTCCAAACTTCTTTTAGGGTTTTGACCAGTTTGTAAGACTTTGAAAAATTGTTGAAACCTTTCACACCTTTCTCTTTGAAAAATTTGCACACAAGACCTACAAAACACATACAAAGAGGGGAAAAAGTGTTAAGGGTCAGTGAATAGGGGTTTTCCTTGGTCAAACCCTGGTTTGGTAATTAAACCCTTGAAAATGAAATGAGATTGATGAATGAACAACATCCAATGCTACAACTCACCAAACCCTTGAAGTAGAAATCTAAAGATATGCAAGTAATGCCTTCAAAGTGCTTGAATAATCTTGTAGACAAAATACTTGAATGCTAAATCACTTGATTGCTTGATTAGAAAATTAGGAAAGTGTTGGAGATTAAGGAGATGAAAAATGAGATGAAAACCCCATATATATACATGATTATACAGAATTTCTCAAAAATACCACATCATAGGCCGACCTCAAGGCTTAGAAAATAATATCCCACTAGAATTTTGAAATAATTTTTTATTTTTGAGCCAAATGGGACTAACTCGCCTCTAATGGTGACTTAGTACCACTTAGGAATTTTAAGTTGGTGTCAGGAATTAAGGTGTAGTAAATTATGTTTAATGGGATTATTCTCAAAAATACACTTAAGTAGGGTCTATAAGTGTATGGTGGGGCCATTTAAACATAAGAAAGGGTCAAATTATTGATCAGAAGCCTAGAAAAGAATGAAATTTTGTTACAATGATTTTTAACACTTTTAAATAAGGCTTGGTAAGTGGTAACAAGAGGTTACTATATTAAGGTTCTAGAAAAGTGTGAAGATGTATTACAACACTTTACAACACTTAAGTAAGGCACCACTTGAATTCTTTTAATTTTCTATGGCCAAAGACCTAATATGAATGTATTGAGGTCACACTGCAACATTAAATCAAGGCACAACTAAGACAAGGTCACAAGGAGGACCCAAATGAGATAGAAAAAGTAGAAGGGTTACTTTTTCGGTGTCCACAAAAAGTTGTAGAACTACTTTTCTCTGGAATATTATATTTTTATAGCTCAAACTATTGTCGGATTGGAATTCAACCTTTGTTTTCAAGTTCATTTGATATTTACAGCACAAATTATTGAGAAGAAATCTTTGAGACTGTGCATGTATGGCCTTTATCAAGCTTTCTTTCTTTATGCTTTCATTCTAAATGAAACACTATTTCAAGCTAAATTTGAATAGTGGCTGATTTCCATGCTATATGCTTGTATGGTAGAATAATAACTCCTGAAAAATGCATTATGTCAATGGACTTCTCTATTTTTCTAAAGGGTTGTTGTTTTGTCATATTGTGTTGCATTAGGAGAGAGAGTTTATACAATTTCTAAATGTTTTTTTGATAACCTTGGAAATATTTATGTTTGATCGAACCCTAATGAACAATGCTTGTGGAAAGATTTGAAATTCTGCACTGTGCTTGTTGTTAGCCTTTGTTGTTTGTTCTCTTCCCAACAATGAACGGTTGTGGTGTTCTATGTCTAATTATATCACTCATAGGAATGATTGGGTTTTAAATGTTGTAAAAGCTTTGGTGCATTGCCATTTTCATGTTTTATGTTTACATTTCCTTCTACTCTTTTCTCCAAAGCCCAAAAAAGAGTTGGGTATGTGCAGGATCATCATGGAAAAAATAGGCCCTTAAGTGGCGAAAAATTCAGAAAAATCAGTTAGGAAACTTGACATAAAAATTTGAATAAGCTATCTATATTATCTCAAAAATATGTAATAATAGAATCTATAGAAAATTAAATGTAGTTTCTAAAATACTAGGTTTATTTAAAAAATAAAAATCTATTTGGTGAAAATTTGAAATTTCAATGTAGTGGTACTTAAATTTTAGGGAAAAAAAAAGTAGGTGTCTGTCTGACCACCCTAACCACAATAAAATGATAATATTTTTTATGAGATTTTAGATATAAGTAGAGGACTCATGTCAGATGTGATGCATATTTTTTGTAATTTTTTTCCATGTAAATAATTAATTATTATTTTTTTATTACAACTTTTAAAAAATATAAAAACTCTTATGTCTAACCATCTTAACTTGGTCAAAACTTCATGAAATTCAATTTTCTTTTTTTAATCTTATAGTATGCAAAGCATAGAATGTGACGTATGTTTTGGATTCAAAAAATTTGATACCGTTTGAAAGATATAGATGTTTTTCAATCAACCTATCAATCAAGATTTTAGTCATAATTCAAATATAAAATGAATAATAATTATTTATTAAATTTAAATTAAAAAATAATTTATATTGGTGGAAAGCTGATAAACTCCTTTAAAACCCCTTTTTGTTTCATCAATTTTGGGTAAAAAAAAGTCGTCAGCAACATACCCATCATATCGCCATTTTTTGGCCCATCATGATCTTGCACATACCTAGTCGAATTAATATAAAAATCCCAGAGGTATTCAGTGAGGTGCAAATCAATCCCCCACTTGCTAAATTTCCCATAAGACTACGAGAGAGGTGTAAGATTTCATGATCAACAGTTCTTTTTCTAGCATGCCTGCTGGGACATGAAGTTCTCCAAACTCCTAATTAAAAGTTAGAAATATTTCTTAAATCAGGCTAAGGAAAGAAACTAGAAGTTTCATGCCCAGAGCCTAGACAAGAGCATCTTCGAGAGGCCATTTCCAGTACTCATAGTTACCTGATTTGGTACCTAGGAGAAGAAGATTTACAGATTTTGTGTCACTTATAAGGAGAAATAGATTCAGAAGTAAGAGCCCAATATCCAGAACCTTATCTACTAGTCCACTTAGAAGCACAACCTTCTAAATCATAATACTTGTATACCCAATTCATAGGAATATTTTTTTTATGGCTCATGTACCTACCCCTGCTCCTATAAATTTCATAGCCTGGGATAGTGGTAGTCTGCTATGACCATCCATACCCCTAGATGTATGGCCTGCCATACCCGCTAATGCCCTTAAGGCTATTCCAATTTTTTTTAGAGAAGATTTCAAAAACCCCTTTGAACAACTTCAAGATATAGCGGAGGTATGTAGGGTACATAACATAGTGGAGCTGCCTCTTTTAAAGGAAAGGCCCAAGATTGGTATTGATCTTTAGCCTCAGGTTTTATCATCTCTTTGGACCAACTTGGAGAAAGGTTGTTTAAATTCTTCTCAAAGAAAGGAGATCATTCTTCATTACTACAACAAATAATCACCATTAAGACAGCTCCACAAGAGGCCATTAGCGATTTCAACATTAGGTTTCACAAGACCTGGCAAAGGATCCCTGTGACTGCTCGACTCCCAGCTGTGATGGAGTTTATGTTCTATCTGAAGGCTCTCAATTCATACATCGTAGTAATGATAGTATCCATGGGAGGGGATATCTTTCTTGATGCGTATGAGTTGGTTTTGTGCATGGAAAATAGTCTAATTGATGCAGGGAAGCTTCTACCATGACCTCCAATGCATGTATTTATAGAAATATTTGGTGGTCTTTGGGAAGAAGCTACTCTAATCACTCCTGCTAGACAACTGATGTTAGTTGCATCACAATCTATGTAAATGTACCTTACTGCCCAGACAAGCACGTTGGGCTCTTCCTCTATTGCAAAAAATATCAACAAAATGAAGAGTCTCATGTGAAATTTTGCTAATTATTTGGTCATTATCAAATGATAGCAAGCAACACCTTTGAAGTAGACCACACAAGCCTATGGCGAAGGAGAGCCATCTTATCAACAAAATGCATTCCAAGGATCCTCCAGAGGAGGAGGTCAATAGACAATGTCCACAAACCAGATAGTTTTGGTCACCATGCCACTACAGACGGTCAAAGACAACCAAAGTAAAGAGTTAATTCAATGCCAAATCAATTTGGTGGAAGACGAGAATGCATGGTGTTTCCCATTCTACGATAGTATATGCCCTGAAATTGTCTGAGGGGGGATATGTAATAGAAGATAGTAGAACAAAGAAGCAAGGGCGTGCTCTTGAATGTGGACAAATATGAGTCCTCTGAAATGGAAAATTCCCATTTTAAAGTGAAAATGTAAGGAATGTCCTTAGAGCAAGAGCTGGATATTTGGCCTGACCAAGCATTATTTTCATGGCTGAAAGAAGAAGATGTGGTTTTTTCAAATGAATCTCTAACGAATAATACTCCACAAGTATAGTTGGATTACAACACAAGATCTAAAAGAAGGCTCATAGGAGAATACATGTAACAAGCTTTTCCACATCCTCAGCCATGACAACTGCCGCTATAAGAAAAGAAGACTCCATTGCCCACCATCCGACCTACTTCATAGTCACATAATCATTCATTGCCAGAGAAGGAAACAAACAAGGCACCAAGCCCAATCACAATTGAATGATTTCTTTTGAAAATGAGAGAAATACCATTGTTCAATCCCAAGACCCAACTAGTCGGAATGCTTAATGTGATGGAACAATTGAAGAAGGTGTCTACCAATGTATCTCTATGGGATGTCATATCTATCCCCAAACAAAATACATTGCTATAGGAAGTGTTAAAGAAAGAAGAAAAAATGCCCCAGACGGATGTGACTCTGTCATGTGGTCAATGCAAAGACAAAGGATCCGCATCAGCCCCTCAAGCTATGAAAGTAGTAGCTTATGTGAACGATATGGGAAATGCAAAAGAGAAAGAGGTAAGCAAGAAAAAGCTCACACCTTTATTTTTAACACTTATTGTGGGAGATAAGACTTTTCATAATAACATGATTGATTTGGGGGCTAGCATGACTGTCATGCCAAAACAAGTGGTTGATTCCTTGAAACTTAAGTATGTTCCCCTTGAGAAAGGAATCGTGCAACTTGATAGGAAGAAGGTTTCAAAATTTGGACGAATAAAAGATCTATCTCTGACCCTCTTCTCATGTCCAAACCAAACAATCACATAAGAAGTAGTAGTGATAGGCATTCCTTTGGTCTTCATAGTGTTTCTTTCAAGGGATTTGACTGCAAAGCTTGGCAAATACTTAGCACTCAATCAGGGTCACACCTAATATTAAGAACCAAGCATGTGGTGAAGATGAAGATTCTATCTGAAACTTTGCATCCCAAACACATAGCAAACAATGAAGTCCTATGCTTTGAAGAATCACATACCTCCATCTCTCAGCAAGAGAGATATTGTGTAGAGATGCTAGAAGATGAAGAAGATACAAGTGATTGGACTCTCGAAGAAGAGGTCCTCCTCAACCAATTCATGGATTCCAACCCATTTGGCAACTTCCATGCAATGGGGCTAGACACCTATGTGATTTTTGATGATGATCAGGTCTTTCTAAAATTAATGAAGGATCAGGAGGAATATGATGATCCAAATGATAATCATCTATGGACCTTATATTTTGATGGTGCCAAGTGTAAAGCTAGCTCTTGAGTGGGTGTTTGACTAGTGTAGAAGTCCTATAGGATCAAAAACTCTCAAATCTTACCATTTTTAGTTCTCATGATCGAAAAATGATGTTGAGTATGAGGCTTTGGTCCATAGTCTGATCTTTGCAGAATAGATGGGTGTAAGGAGATTACAAGTTTTCGGAGACTTAGAGTTAGTGGTGAGCCAGGTCCATGGGGAAGCGGCCACGAAAAACATAAGGATGAAGTCATACAAACATTGCATTTCCAGGACCTAATTGAGAGCTTTGAAGCCTTCAACGTACAAGTTATTCCCTAATCTCAAAAAATTGTCATCAATCAGATGGCTTCTGTTGGTTCACAATTCAAACTAGTTTCCAATTCAACCAAGTAAAATGCGGTGCAAGTCATCGTCCAACCCTCAATTCTCGCCAATGATTAAAACTATCAATTTTTTTATGATGCCATTCAAATTACTGCCTTCATATAGAAATCAACAACAACTTTCAACTATTCACCACTAGGAGTAGAATTTCTCGAAGAGCAAGTCATCCAATTAAAAGGGAACAAGCTTCCTCGAGGATTAATTTTCCTTGATAATCTCTTTGACTGAGGACATAAGAAATGACAAGCATAGGTTCACTATGAACGCAAGGGGCTATGAAGAGCTTGATGTGAGAAGCGACACAAAGTTAAAGGTCGAAAGGGAAGTTTCATACAAGGACAAGAAGAGACTGAAGGATCTATGTTTCAAATATGATGGAGTTATTGCTTGGAGCTATGATGATCTTAGAGGGCATGACCCAGACATAATTCAGCATACCATTGACTTGGCAGAAGGATCAAAACCCATCCAACAAAAGAAAAGGCCAGTAAATCCAAAGGTCAAGGCATTGATGGCACAGGAGCCCACAAAATTGGTCGAGTCAAGAATCATTTATCCGATCAAGCATTCAATCTGGGTGTCAAATATGGCACCAGTCTGAAAAAATAATGACAATATTAGGCTTTGTGTCAATTTCCAAGATTTGAATGAAGCCTCAATAAAAGAGCACTACCCTCTACCGTCGATGGAGCAGATATTGCAGACTATGGATAGATTGGAGATGTTTTCATTGCTAGATGGTTTCTCAGGTTCTAACCAAGTATATGTAAAGGAAGCTAACCAACATAAGAAAATGTGTACCACTAAGTGGGGAATGTTTACGTACTCAAAAATGTCATTTGGAATTTCAAATGTTGGTGCGACTTTTCAACGAGCAATGGATATTACTTTCAGGGGATTGATCAACCTAATTAAATTAATATATCTAGATGACCTAACGGTCTTTTCATATTCAAAAGATGATTACTTCAATCATCTAGAGAGGGTTTTCTAGAAATGCCAATAGTTCAGGATTTCTTTGAATCCCAAAAAATGTATTTTCGAAGCACCTCAAGGTAAGCTACTTGGATTTGTAGTGTCTAGGGAGGGAATAGAAATAGACCCTGAGAGGGTCAGATCTATAATGAAATTACCACTGCTCGTAAATCAGAAGGGACTGCAATCTTTTCTAGGGAAGATTTACTTTTTCAGTAGATTCATATCAGATTTTGCATGTATTGCGAGACCAATTACGCTAATGCTTAAGAAGAACCTGATTTTCAAATGGACCCTCGAAGGAAAAGCAACTTTTGAGTGGATAAAGATAGCTATCTTTGTTGCTTTGGTATTAGCTAACCCAAAATTTTCTAAGTAATTTCTACTATATGTGTACAATGGCCAACATAGCATAGCTTCAATGCTCACTTAGAAGTGTGAGGGGAACAATGGAGAGTACCCTATTGTATTTCACTCAAGAACCTTAAAAGGTTATGAAGCGAGGTATAATTTTGTAGAAAAACAAGCTTTTGCCATTATTAAAATCCTAAAGAAGTTCTAACACTTGGTGTTTTCCAATAAGATCACTATCCTCATTGCACATCCCAGTGTGCAAGAATATATCACAAAAGGTGAAATAATTGAAAAGAGGGAAAATTGGATCACCAAGATCCTAGAGTATGAGGTGGACATTAGACCAACCAAGTTGGTTTGGGGAAAAGGTCTGTGTGAATACATAGCACAAGAATCAAGTTTTGTAGCTAAAAGAGAGATCGACCAGGTCTACTCAAACTAGTTTGAGTCCAAGAAATCTTGGGTGGTGGATTAGACACATTATATGCAAAAGGGGTACTACCCGACTAGCCCTTCATCCCACAAAAGGTGATACTATCAATTGCAAGGCACTAGGTATTTGTTAATTGAAGGTATATTATTTAAGATAAATTATGATGGTGTCTTGCTCTGATGTTTAGGCAAGCTGCAAGTGAAATGAGTTCTTAATGAATTTCATTGCAGTCCTGAGGGTGGAAATTTCTATGTTTTCTGAAGCACATCATCTTGCGTAAAAGTGTAACTAGTGCCAATTCTTTGTTGGAAAAAGAAAGAATGACACTTTGCCTTTGAGCCCAATTGTAACTAAGGAACCCTTTGCTCAATGGGGTTTGGATTTTATCAGAATGACAAATCCTATTTCTAGCACTAGACACAAGTGGATCCTCACGATGACCACCTACTTCACAAGGTGCACAAAGGTTGTAGACCTAAAAAATGCCACAGAGGGGGAAATTGTAAATTTCCTTGAAGAGCTAGTAGCCAGATTTGGCTCACCCAAGACCATCATATTTGACAATGCTTGAGCCTTTGTAGGTTTAGGGATGTCATATTTTGCTATTAGAAATGGGATTTTTCTTAAAACTTCATTCAACTACTACCCGCAAGGAAATAGGTTAGTAGAGTTGACCAACAAAAACCTAATTAGGTTAATCAAGCATATTAGGTCCAAACAAGAAAGGGATTGGCACAAGCACCTGCGAGTTGCTCTATGGGTGGACCAGATTACTCCCAAGCAAATTTTGAAGATCTCCCCTTATGAACTAGTGTACGAATAAAAGGTAGAGTTAATTTTTTCCATATAAATTCCTACCTTACAACTACTGGAAGTCCTGGAAATTTAAGAAAGCAACAAAATGGAAGTAGGGTTGGTGGAACTCCTCAAACTAGAGGAGGATAGAGAAAAATCTTATGGACCCATGATCAACTGTCAACAAATAGTAAAGTGATGGTTTGACAAAAAGACTTCTGACCTAGAAGTCAAAGAGGGAAGCCTAGTGCTAAAGTACGATGAACATACTACAAAACCAAGGCAACACATGAAATTTGAAGCGCTACGGAAGATACCCTTTCAAATTAGCACGTGCAAGGAAAATAATGTGTATGAACTTGAAGATATGGAAGGAAACACTTATTGGTGAACGATATTTATTTGAAGTTATTCCATTAATACGCAATTCTTTAAAAGTTTTAACAGTTGTGTACCATATGCAATTTTTTTTGTAAATACGTTTTATATTTTGAGAATAAGCCATTAAGAATAACATAGAAGAAGTGAAAAGTTTGTGTCATATTATATATTCATCAAAAAAATTACAATGTAATACAAAGCTTGAGGCTCAAGTTTAAACTTAAGGCTCTCTTGAGCAAACCCAAAAAGAGTTATAGAGCAATAAAATGCAAAAATGAGGCAATGTGCAAATAAAAGTAAAGAAAAGCCTCTAGCCATTGTCCAAGAAGCCGAGAGGGCTCGTCATTGGGTTTTTCTTCTTCTTCTTCTTCTTCTTCTTCTTCTTCTTCTTCTCTGTTAGGATGCAAAAAGGGGTTGAGCACACAACCCACGTGGGCCCCACACTGTGTAGGCCAAAGGCCTACTTGCCACAGCTCTGCACTAGAAACTCAAAGTGTTTCCTCCAGGCGAGCCCTAGAACATGCTTCATGGTGTACTCCTGCAGTAGGTAGCTGGCTACTTGTTGAGAAGAGCAACGGTGCATCTCAAGGTCCATGGTGTGAAATTCAAAAAGGAAGGGCAACCAGGGTACGTCTATCCCAAATTCTACATGCTTGTAGAGACCCATGCCACTTAGGATACCAAAACCGAGGATAGCCACTTGCACTATCTCACCAAGTCCTTCCATCAATACAGTGTCAAACATCTGGTGACACAATTCAATTATCATGGGTTTAGCCATGTTTAGGTCAAGCAGTGAGGCCACAAAGTGGGAAAGAACATTGCAGTTGCTTTGGAGCTAGTTCTTGTTGTTAATGAAGTCTAGGCCAACTACCCACCTGAACACAACCAAGGCAAGGTGGTAGTACTTCTTCACCAAGTGCTTAATTCTATCACTAGTGACCTCTCCCACAAAGTAGTATTGTGGCCTCCATTAGAGAAGCCGAATAGGAGTACTCAGGCCAGCAGACATTCTAAGAAAGCAACAAATTGTGGTGGAAATAGAGACAACAAAAAGCTTGTTAAACTTAAAAGGTTATATTTTTGAATGAATATTGCATAAGGTGGCATAGTTATATATATAAAAGATGATCCAAAAAACCCAAGCAATGGAAGGTCCATTTTTGGCTAGACAACAAAAAATATTAAAGCAAAACGAAGGAAGGTAAATAAATCATATGGAGAATTTGACAGAAGGTCTTAAGAAAAAAATTTGGGCATTGGGAGTAAATTATCTCATATGCTGATTGTTGGTGTGTGTCCTTTTCCATCATCAACACCAACCAACTTACTTATGTGAAAAGACATGGGTTAATGTGCTAAGCTCAGAAAAATTAATGGACATCTTTTTAAAGGTACTGTGCATCACTTCAACACATTTAACATAGCAAAAAGAATGTGTTCCAATGCAATGAGTTTATTTGTGAAAGAGGTGACGAGGAGAATGTACTCATTCCATTCTCATGGCATTTTCGACATTCCCAAGGGATACAGATATCAAATCCACATGTATCACCTCAATGGAATTATTCAATGGTCTAGTAGTAATAGTGTAGCCTTAACTACATGTATGAGCAAGGAAATTAATTGCATTCAACAGTGGATTTTTCCAAGGAAAAGGAAAGTGGTCATTTTCATCAAGGAAAATCTCTAGAACTTCCTAATACAGCCATGGCAGAACCATCAACCTCTAGAAGAAACGTTGTAACTTCAAGAAAAAGGCCTATTTGCACCAATGTTCTTGGGTGGAACTCATTCACCAATGCCCCAACACTTGAGGAGAGGCCATTCGAATTTTATAAAAAGGTGTAGCCAGATAGAGGCATCCCAAGAGAGGCGGTGTAGGACATCACCAACAATATTTTCAAACCCATGTTATCTACTAACCCTAAAAGTTTTAGGGAGGGTGCATTTCAAAGAATGGTGGAGCATGAACCATCAGAGGGTTTTGTGTTTCGGCTCTAGAATTGTGGTCTGCCATAGTTCATAATTCTTGTCGTACACCCATGCCTAGAGCTGGTTGATGCATGTGCTAGAAGATTTAACAAAAGGAAAAAATCTATTGAGGGTAGTAGGATCAAAGTTACCATTTCTACTGAAGCCATATGGGCTATGTTGTGTATTCCAATGACCTAGGGTGCTAAACATTTTGATGAAGAAAATATGGACATCTTCGAGGAAGAAATGGCCAAGGAAACAAATTTTTATGAGGACGAAGCAAAGAAATGGACAGAGAGAGGTCATCTTTCTTTTCCTCTTTTATGCAAGAAATTCAAGAAAGACGCAGTCTATGTTCCCAATGCTAGCCTAGGTTTTCAGCCTTGACAATGATGAGGAGGTCAATCCTTTTTAGTTGGGCCTAAATTTTGTGCTAAAAAGGGAAAAGAGCCAGAAATATTATGATTTTGCTGAGGTAATATCCAAAAATATGCTGGAGCAACTGAAAAATTATAACACTGAGTCTAAATTCAAGTATTTCTTTTTCTTGGCTCATTTAGCTTTTGATCAGAATTCTGAGTGGCTGGAGAGAAATATACCATTGTCTAGGTTAGATATAAGGGGTTGTTGTCAGCCTATTTTTGTATGGACCCATGTACTTTTGAAAATAGGGGATTATTACTAGTTTGTAGATCATTTTCTAAGGCCAGTGCTTCAAGATTTGGTGCCATGCCCTATTGGCCATTTTTCTCCTGAGGTCATACAATGGATGGAAAATCCACCAACCTCGATGCATTATTTCTTGTGAGAAAATTTTACGTTTGTTAGATTTCATGGTTTCACCGAGGAGCCCTTCCGACTCCCCAAATTTGTAATGGATAGAGTTTTTGTGTTGGAGGCATGTTGTCAGGCAACCATTGTTGACAATGTCTATGGCACTAGAAGGAATTAGGAAAAGATATATTCACTTCCCCTCACAACTTCCAATAGTTAGGTAATGTTGAACTAGCGGAAGGCTGAGGGTGAGCTCACAAATCTACTGGCATCCCTAGGCTTATCTCTCATTTGTAACAAGTGGGATTACAACCCGATAAAGCATTTCCGTTTTAAACATGAGAGTCAGGAATATTTTGAGACGAGGAATCTGACCCAAGAAAGGTCAAAGGTATATGTTGATTTGGCTCGCATTCCACTCAAGCGACCAAAATGGCTAAGATTCTATGTGCCGTAAGTAGAGTATCAAAAGAAAGTGTTGTTGGGAAAATACCTCAACACTTAGTTGAAGCACAGGGGATGGTCAAAAAGGAAAAAAGTAGACTTCTAGAGATTTTGATAGAAGATGAGATACCTTAGTGCCCCATTCAGTAACTTTTAGCCACACAACGAGGAATTTGAGGACATTTATGATTGAGAGGCTGACTTTGATAATAGCAAGCCAAAGACTAGTCATGAAATTGATGAGGATCAAGTTTCGCAGCATGCTTCTTGGCCTCAAGAATCTGATAGTTGGAGAGAATCAAAGTGAAGGGATTCACAAGCTATGTCCTCCCTAGTGCCCAAAGTAAAGGAAAAAGGACCTGATGGTCCCCAAGAGGGTCCGCTATGGTCGTCAACGGTCAAGTTTTGGAGGGATCGGCTGCCAAAGGATTGAAACATACCAATTCTTGTCATGCAAAGAGTAGTCAGGTCCAAGATCTAAATGCACCCGACATGCTGGCTCGAGGAGAAGAAGTGGAGTCTACCCTGCAAAATGTTCTTACCACTACGGTCTAGGTAAGATTTTATCCCTCTCTTATTCCTTCCTCTGCATCTTTGGTTACTCCTCTGCCTCCTCCTATGGAAAGGAATCCTCCATCCCTAGACCTTGAGTTGTTAGTTCTGAATACACCCTCTGCCACTTTTAATGAATTTTCCAAAGTTTCCCCACATACCAAATGAGCATCATTTGCCTCGGCTGCTATTGATTCTTTGATTTCCCTGTCGAGGACTCCCATCAAAAGAGTGGAAGGCTCCATGTTGCCCATCATTCCTGGCCCATCCGCTTCTGGGAAGGCACCTATTCTTTAGCCCATTTTTCTTTTCACCATGACTGGTCTTTCCCCTACCCAATCTCAATTTGGTATCCTTCCTTTTTCCATGATAATACTCCCTTTTGTGTCCTCGCATGGTCATACATCTGAAGTTTCTCCTTTTGTCACCCTTTTTAGTCTCCCTCTTGATGCTTCCATTAAGGCACAGAGAATCAATTCTCCATAAAGTCTCCAAGAGCATTTCGATACAACCAAGAAGGCTTGACAATCCAAAAAGCAAAAAATATTGTTAAAGAATGTTGTGTTGCATGCCACTAAGAAGATTGAAGCTTGCTTCAATGAAGATCATAACTCTTTGCTAATCAATACCATGAAGTTGCTTGTGTCCAAGCCTAAGGGACAAATGCAGATGGAGGACTACAACATCAGATCCATGGGCCTGGATTTGAATGAAACTCATCCGTACAACAAAGTGGTCCTGACTAAGGCCACTCAACAAGTGGTATATGTGAACTATGAGAGGCTGGGAAAAAAGTTGAAAAAGCATAAGGAAGAGTTAATAAATGTGAAGGAAATAGTGTGTAGGCAACAAAACGAGATCTAGGCAAGATATGTCAAAATGGTTGGCATAAGGCAATACAAGGTCAGCAAGGAGAAACATCTAAGTTGCTTGCAGAAGCTTAGAGTGAAAAGGTTCAACTTTATGTTGAAATTGAAAAATTAAGGGTTGATTTTTCTACTGAGCACCAAACAAATGTAGAACACCAACACGATCAAGAAAGTATGAAAAAGAGAGTTGGATGGTGTCCGATCTCAAATTTCCAATGATCTTCAGAAGGCGCATGCGAAAGAAGAAGAGTCAAAACATGAGATCAGAAGGCTGAGCTAAAAATTGACAAATGCCCTAAGAGAAAGAAGTCAAATGGAAGAAAGCACAAGAGAAAGAGAGGCTTAGTTTAATTGGGAGTTATCTGTTGCACGGGGATCTAGAACCATCCCAATAATAAAGAAGCTAATATCTACACATTGGGAGCATATCATAGTTGTTGTTTCCATTCTCGGGCCTACTTTACAATTGTTAAGAGATGTTTGGGAATTGAATGTCAAGGTTGACCCGATGGCTGATCAATTTATGCAAACATGTGCTCCTTGAATGGTGGAATCATAAAGTTTTATTTCCAAGTTATGTATAGCCATTGATAAGGCCCTAAAAGGTGTGGGGATTCTTGATTGGAGAGCAGCCTTTATCAAAGCAAACAAGATCATCAATTTCCACAAGGTTGCAACAAAGTTTAAAGAGTGTTAGACGGTACTGAATAAGTGGATTAATGAAATCAAGGACTACAGTGTCTTGGTTGACTTCGGGCTCCCCACTCTTCTTTCACCAGATGGAGATGTGTTGACAGTTGAGTAAGTTACATATTAAATTTGATATACGGTCCTAACTTCTACAGAGCTCCTGGTTTCAAGCGTGATGCCCATGGTTGATGATATTGAGCATGATATTTTTCCTCTTTCTCAACTCTATTATCACCTTGGGGCAACTTCTTCCAGATGGGGATTTGTTTCATTCAAAGAAGTTTTTAAGCTAGAGCAAACATCATGAACATCCATATATCATCCTACCGACTGATGTAGATTGGAAGGCACAACAATTTGTTTTCCTCAAACTCCAAGAATTACCAGAGACCTAGGTTCATTCCTTCAAAAGCGAAGAGCCCCTATGAGTCGCCAAAACTATGAAGCATTTTTTCCTTTATCATTTTGATTTTTGGCTTGTATATGTTTTTGGCTTCGGATATTCCCTCGCTCAACTAAAGTTATCAGAAAGGTGTGAAATACACCACATGGTGGCTGCGCAGCTTTCATTCTTCACCTTCCTTTTGGGAGAGAGTTGGGACACATGTGAACTTGTCAGAGATTATCTCAAAGGGCTATATTAATGAGCTTGAGAGTTTCTTCTTGTTCGACACGCCATCTCTTTATTGCTAGTAGATTGTACTTTTTATGAAGTGATATATTTTGGGAGTTTGTTGAAGCTTACTGGCCTTTTTCTTTTCTTAGTTTTCAGGATGGAAGCTTTGAGTCAGTGCCATTGGATGATGTGATTGGTCAATCAGACCTTTTGCTAGGCTATTTTCTAGGATTTGATCATTTACAGGAAACTATCTTTGCTAAATATCTAAAAAGCATTCATGCGGCAGTTGATAATTGATGAGGAAAGATTGTTGTGACCTAACTAAAGATCTACGATCAGATCATGTGCTATCAAATTCCAACATCTAGCAATAATTACTTCCATGTTTTGACAGCGTTTTCTTCTTTCTGCAGCTATAAATGAGAGGCGACAATAGAGGAAAGGGTTGGATGCCAAGTTTCAATTTCTTTTGCTAAGGAAAAGTTTCTTTAGTTTTCTTAGGTTATAGAACTATTTTCATAAGTAAAAGTTGTAGAACTACTTTTTTCTAGTATGTATATCTTTTAAAGGTCAAACTATTATCGGATTGGCATCCGACCTCTATTTTCAAGATCATTTGATATTTAAAGCATGAATTATTGAGAAGAAATCTTTGAGACTGTGCATGTATGGCCTTTATCAAGCTTTCTTTCTTTATGCTTTCGTTTTGAATGAAACACCATGTCAAGCTGAATTTGAATAGTTTAAGTGGCTGATTTCCATGATGTATGCTTGTATGGTAGAATAATAACTCATTAAAATTGGATTATGTCAGTGGACTTCTCTATTTTTTTGAAGGGTTGTTGTTTTGTTATATTGTGTTGTATTAGGAGAGAGATTTTATGCAATTTCTAAATATTTTTTTGATAACCTTGGAAATCTTTATGTTTGATCAAACCTTAATGAACACTACCTATAGAAAAATTTGAAAGTCTGCATTGTGCATGTTATTAGCCTTTGATGTTCATTCTCTTTCCAACAATGAAGGGTTGTGGCATTTTTTGTTTAATTATATCACTCATAGGAATGATTGGGTTTGAATTGTTGTAAAATATTTGGCACATCACTGTTTTTTTTTATATTTACATTTCCTTCTACCCTTTTCTCCAAAGCCCAAAGAAGATTCAACTTTCTATAAAAATCTTGGAGGTATTCAGTGAGGCATGAATCATTCCCCCACTCATTGAATTTCACATGAGACTATCAGAGAGGCGCATGCTTTGATGATCAACACTAATAAATAATTAACAAGAATGAATTATCTCTTTATTTTTTACACAAGCTAATCCCATTTTTTCATTTTTTCTTTCCCTCTTCTATTTATTTCTAACTATGCCTCCTTCCACCAAATATTTGCATGAACTTTTAGCTTGGTCTTTGTAAATTTTACCATCTCAAGATATTCTAGCTTCTCATACTCAAAGTACTCCTCCATATAATTGATCAAATCAATTTTCTCTTCTAGGTTAAGATTTTCAAAAAATGTAGAAACATCAATATTTGGTCATTTTTTAATCTTGGATATGGCCTTAAACAATCTGAATTGATTGAGATCTATTGCATCATATTCTTCTTCTTCAGCTTCAAATTCACTTTCATCTACTTTTCTCGGCCAAACCCTCTATGTAGCTCCTCTTGTAGTACTTGAACTTGTCTTTGTAGGGCTCTAAAACCCTCTTTTGATACAACAATATTTCTTCTACCACTATATTTTCTTCATGAAGGCATTTTTATCACTTCTCTCACCAAGCCACAACCACAAGTCCTAGTACAAGCTTACTCATGTTCATTGACTTTTTTACACACTCAATAACTCTTGCTTTGATACAATTTGATAAATTACTTATCCACCAATCCCAACACATAACACCACAAAAAATATTGACATATAAAATATCAAAAGGAAAATAACCCACTTTAAATTTATTTTAAAAAATGAAAGTACAAAATTAGAAATTACAATGTTATAGCCACATGGGCTTGTCTCATTACAAATAAATTAAATTCTATAAGAAAACTCTACAATTTGTAGCCACAATCTACACTAATGGATCTGCCTCCCATAACCTCCATTCATCCCTATATGTGACACCAATAACTACCTTAAAATATTTTAGAAAGTGTAACTCACCCTTTTGTTTTGGTTCCCAAAAGTTCAATCATTCATTTTCTTTCCTAGGATGATATTTCATTTGAAATTCACATTTTTGGTAGCACTATTTCCCAAAGCCATAACTTTTGACTTAGGTATCCAATTTACTATTATAATATATAACTAGAAAGATCATGAATATATCTATAATTATGAAATATCTAAAGATAATTTTGTCCACTTTTTGAGCTTTTTTAAGCATTACAAGGACTTCAAATTTGACTTTAAATCTCTATTTGAGGGATTTCCTAGGATGAAAAATTTAATATCTCAAAAAATGATATAAGATATATATGATTCTTTCACCATCGGATTCATTTCTCAATTCTACTCCTTAGGGTAAATTTATAGGTCCATATATTCCTATTTAGGTTGAATTACTAAAAATACAATGCAACATTTTTTGTCCTTTTTGGACTTCTAACTATCTTACACCCCTTAAGTGTCATCATGGGACTCAAAAAAGTAAATAAAATAAGGGCAAGTATTTTTGGGTGATGCAAGATTTTCCTTACACCACTAGATGTTCTAAATTAGAAGGCATTGGAAAAGAATGCACCTAGATAAATAAGCCAATTTTGGATCCAAAATAGTCGATCATATGGTGTGGAAGTGGTGCTGCCACACAAAAATGAGTGAGTGTAAATGCCATCTCTAATTTAAATCTAGCACCATTGGCATAGGAGGAGAAAGCCATTGATATCAATATTGAGGATTATAATTGCAAAAGGTGATTTTTTTACCCCACTTCCAATATTTTTACCAAGGATTGGGAGAGTGGATTTCAATTGTATGAATCATATAAACAAGAATTAACCTTTTAACTACAACTTTAACTAATAGCAGTTTGAATTTGCATATTTTTGGGTCTATATTTTCTAAAGTTATTTTAATGTTAATATTTATGAGATCTGTTTTGCGATTTATGGTGGTTTCAATATTTTGACCCATGGAAGTATGCTACTATTACCTTTATTACACAATGCATGTGTTTAGCATGAGGTTGCAATTGTCATGTTTTTGTACCTAAATGTTTGGTATGAAAAACTCAAGAGCATATGTATTATAGAGTGGTTGCATTGTCATGTTTGTCTAACCAAGAAATCTATCATGAAAATGGTGGTAGTGAGTTAGTCCTTTTAAGCATCTTTGTTATTTATTGTAAACTGTTTTGATACCATGATGCTGCAAATTTTGGTTTTCATGGTGTATAGTTATTGTTAAGCATCTAAGGCTACAATTGGACATTGGCATGTTGAGTCATAAAGAGATAGTGAGATAGATTTTTTAGGTCTTTTAAAGGCCATGTAGGAAGAAGGAAGATGTCTTCAAAGTTTGAATATATGAACTATATTATTATGAAAGACTCTAGATAATGGTTCAGATGGATCTTTATGTAGTAATATTGTTGCTTGTGATACATAAAAGATGGTGACCATAATGGCATGGGAAGCTCCTAAATGCATAATTCAAATTTTGATATGATACGGTTATTCTTATTAATATTCCATGATAGTGTTAATCATGATGCCATTGGGAGCACCATAAAATTCGACGTGGTAATTTTTGTAGTGATGTAGATCTACCTTTCAAATGGTTAGATAGAATATCAAAATCTGTTTTCGCAAGAGATCAATAATTTTAGAGTAATACAATGAGGTTGCCTTAGATGGAGGGTAAAAGCATCAATGCTACGCACATTCATGAAATCCGCTACAACAATACAATGCATACTTCCAATCAACTTAACCA
>VDFB02136754.1:42356-55897 GCA_007258455.2 Sequoia sempervirens
ACAAAGAGGGGAAAAAGTGTTAAGGGTCAGTGAATAGGGGTTTTCCTTGGTCAAACCCTGGTTTGGTAATTAAACCCTTGAAAATGAAATGAGATTGATGAATGAACAACATCCAATGCTACAACTCACCAAACCCTTGAAGTAGAAATCTAAAGATATGCAAGTAATGCCTTCAAAGTGCTTGAATAATCTTGTAGACAAAATACTTGAATGCTAAATCACTTGATTGCTTGATTAGAAAATTAGGAAAGTGTTGGAGATTAAGGAGATGAAAAATGAGATGAAAACCCCATATATATACATGATTATACAGAATTTCTCAAAAATACCACATCATAGGCCGACCTCAAGGCTTAGAAAATAATATCCCACTAGAATTTTGAAATAATTTTTTATTTTTGAGCCAAATGGGACTAACTCGCCTCTAATGGTGACTTAGTACCACTTAGGAATTTTAAGTTGGTGTCAGGAATTAAGGTGTAGTAAATTATGTTTAATGGGATTATTCTCAAAAATACACTTAAGTAGGGTCTATAAGTGTATGGTGGGGCCATTTAAACATAAGAAAGGGTCAAATTATTGATCAGAAGCCTAGAAAAGAATGAAATTTTGTTACAATGATTTTTAACACTTTTAAATAAGGCTTGGTAAGTGGTAACAAGAGGTTACTATATTAAGGTTCTAGAAAAGTGTGAAGATGTATTACAACACTTTACAACACTTAAGTAAGGCACCACTTGAATTCTTTTAATTTTCTATGGCCAAAGACCTAATATGAATGTATTGAGGTCACACTGCAACATTAAATCAAGGCACAACTAAGACAAGGTCACAAGGAGGACCCAAATGAGATAGAAAAAGTAGAAGGGTTACTTTTTCGGTGTCCACAAAAAGTTGTAGAACTACTTTTCTCTGGAATATTATATTTTTATAGCTCAAACTATTGTCGGATTGGAATTCAACCTTTGTTTTCAAGTTCATTTGATATTTACAGCACAAATTATTGAGAAGAAATCTTTGAGACTGTGCATGTATGGCCTTTATCAAGCTTTCTTTCTTTATGCTTTCATTCTAAATGAAACACTATTTCAAGCTAAATTTGAATAGTGGCTGATTTCCATGCTATATGCTTGTATGGTAGAATAATAACTCCTGAAAAATGCATTATGTCAATGGACTTCTCTATTTTTCTAAAGGGTTGTTGTTTTGTCATATTGTGTTGCATTAGGAGAGAGAGTTTATACAATTTCTAAATGTTTTTTTGATAACCTTGGAAATATTTATGTTTGATCGAACCCTAATGAACAATGCTTGTGGAAAGATTTGAAATTCTGCACTGTGCTTGTTGTTAGCCTTTGTTGTTTGTTCTCTTCCCAACAATGAACGGTTGTGGTGTTCTATGTCTAATTATATCACTCATAGGAATGATTGGGTTTTAAATGTTGTAAAAGCTTTGGTGCATTGCCATTTTCATGTTTTATGTTTACATTTCCTTCTACTCTTTTCTCCAAAGCCCAAAAAAGAGTTGGGTATGTGCAGGATCATCATGGAAAAAATAGGCCCTTAAGTGGCGAAAAATTCAGAAAAATCAGTTAGGAAACTTGACATAAAAATTTGAATAAGCTATCTATATTGACCCCAAAAAAAGTGTAATAATAGAATCTATAGAAAATTGAATGTAGTTTCTAAACTACTAGTTTATTTAAAAAATATATATATATATTTGTGAAAATTTGAAATTTCAATGCGCTGGTACTTAAATTCTGCTGTGGAAAAGTAGGTGTCTCATTCACACCCCTAACCACAATAAAATGATAATATTTTTATGAGATTTTAGATATAAGTAGAGATTCCAGTCTCCCCGATGTGATGCATATTTTTTGTAATTTTTTTTTCTATGTAAATAATTAATTATTATTTTTTATTACAACTTTTAAAAAATATCAAACTCATATGTTCCACCACCTTAACTTGGTCAAACTTCATGAAATTCACTTTTTTAATCTTATAGTATGCAAAGCTGTGAGAATGACGCATGTTTTAATTCAAAAATTGATACCGGCTTGAAAGATATAGATGTTTTTCAATCAACCTATCAATCAAGATTTTAGTCATAACTAAATATAAAATGAATAATAATAATTTGTTAAATTCAAAGTAAAAATAATTTATACGGTGGAAAGCTGAGAAACTCCTTTAAAACCTTTTTGTTTTTTCCATCAATTTTAGGTAAAAAAAGTCAAGCCACCACATACCCATCATACTCGCTTATTTTGGCCCATCATGATCTTGCACATACCCAAATCTAATTTATATAAAAACCTGCAGGTATTTAGTGAGGCAAATCAATTCCCACTTGCAAAATGATTTTTTGAATCATAATTCCTAAGGGTTGTCTAGATAGAGATAGTTTTACATTTGCATGCATGCTTTTGAGCATTGATAGAGGATTTTTTATCTATTTCTTAACCTATGATTTTATCATAGTTATAAATATATTGTATTTATGATCTAGGAATACTTTAGATTTGACATTCATACCATGAGAACAATCTACATGATGCTTTAGCTCTATTGTTACTAGTAGAGGCTTGAATCTATATTATTTTTGGTTTACAATTTTCAAGGTATTTCAATTTTAAGATTTGTGACTTTTATTTTGTCTTTTGTGTTAGTTTGAAGATTTTGACCTATGGGCATGCTTCTATTACATTTATTGTGAGAATCATGTGTAGTATGATGTTCGATTTTCTATGATTTTGTTCCTATATTGTATGAATAAATCAAGAGTATATGTGTAGATTGGTTTTGTTGTCATGTGTTTCTAGCAAATAAATGTCATAAAAATTGTAGTAGATATTTACTATTCCTTATAAGAATTTTTATTATTTGATGTAGACTATTTTGGTACCATGGCGTTGTAAAATTTAGTTTTTTTTGTGAATGGCTATCACTAAGCATATATGGCTACCATTTAACATTGACATGTTGAGTCATAGAGATGTAGTAAAATGGATTGTTAAGGTCTTTTAAACACTACATAAACAAAAGGAAGATGTGAAAATATTGTTATGAAAGTCTCTAGATCATAGTTTAGATGGAGGTTTATGTCATAATATTGTTTCTGGTGATAGAATACGTTCTACATAAAAAGTGGTGATCATAATGCCATGGGATGTTCCTAAGTTCATAATTGGATTTTTGACATGATGTGGTTGTGCTTGTGAATGTGCCATGAAGATTTTAATCATTATGCCATGGGAAGAACCAAAAAAATATACAAGGGAGTTTGCATAGGGATGTAGATCTACCATTACTTGACAAATGGTTATTTATAATATCAAAATATTTTCACAAGAGATCAAGACTCTAGAATCTAGAAGAGTTTTAATAGCATTGAACAACATAAAACATGACATATGATCACCATCCCATGTCCTCAACATATAGGCCAAGAATGTGAGTCCAAAAGCGCCACCCAAAATTTTATAATCAAAATTCATTCCCAAGTCCATAAGATAGTCCTCTCAAGATAGAATGTAACTCTTAGTTTGACCATTTTGACTCCTATAACAAAGGTGTACAAGTGTACCTCCCAAACCTTCCATCATAAATTAATATCACATTTACACACCTCTTACACCTAGCTATAAATAGTTGGTTAAATAAGCTCATTTAAGTCCATTAAGCAACCTCAAAAATTAAGGACTCTTTCTAATGTCACAAGACTAATGACATGCGATGGAGAATGTTAGCTATGTAATCTACATGATTCCACTCACATTGAACATCCTTTTTAACATGAGAAAAAATTACTTATTAAGAACAAATATTCACTAGTTTAACTAAATGTAGGACTTGTAAAGTGTATAATAGACTAGGTTCTGTAGCACAAACATTTGTGGGTCAAAGTTCACTTCCATGTTATGCTTTCACTTACAAATCTAATATGATTCATCCTCATACTTATTCTTCTTCCCACACATCAAATAAATAAATAAAAATTAATTATAAATTAAAAATTATATTCATTAAAATAGACTACTATCTATGAATCATAAAAATCAATCAACTATTTTCACTAAAATTAATTGATTAGTTTTACATATAGTATTCAATTAATCTATCAAAACTCTAAATTATTATTATTATTTTTGATCATTTACAATAATTATGATTCAAGGACTATATTTTATAACTATAACCAAAAAAAAACCAACGAGGTTGCGTTAGATGGAGAGAAAACACATGAATATTATGCACGCTCAAATCACACGGTACAATAATACAATGCATTCTTCCAATCAACTTCAGCATCCTAAATTTAACTTCAAATAGTTGTAGAAATTATAATAGGAATGGCAAGGAGTTATTCCTCTTTTGGGTGTTGCCAGGTTGAGGGCTTGCTGTAATACCTGTCTATTTGTGAATGGCAGAAATTGTGCCAATAGATGAGGATGGTCCCAAAGACCTTATTGTTGTGACTCCAACACAATATGTTGTATCTAAATTGCAGCAAAGTTATGATTATATTAAGAAAAAATCATAATCATGGAAGACTTTCACATGTATTTGGTTTCTTAGTTGAGTCACTTTGGGAATTTCTGTTGTATGATCGATTGATGATTTTTTTGTGGACTGTTGTCTGTTACTCTGTAATGTTTCTTTGATTTAATAAATTTTTATTTTTTCAAAAACAGAAAAAAATGAAAAAGAAAAAACCATAAAATAGTGAATGACTGATTACATATAATACACAAATATCCTCGGCTAAACAAAAGTCGGCGGCCGTGGGAATGGAGTCGCCTGAGAGTACAAGGCTCGTCCGACAGACCTAGCAGGTCGTGTGTGTAAAGAGCCATTTGTCAATGCACTCTGGATGGAAGGCGTGTCTGCACTTGGGAAGCAACCGCAGCATCTCGTCCTCCACGAAGTCGCGGAGACAGACCGCGCAATCAGAGCACTTGACCTGTGCTATGAGGCCCTTCACCATATTGTAACTGAAAACAGGAAAGCTCTCAATGATCTCCCACTTGACACCGCGGACCGGCTCACCGTTGAAGACCTCCATAATATTATGACCATTGTCGTGGCGCCTTCCGCCAGCCCCGCCAAGGTTTTGGTTGGCGAAAGTGTGAGCACCTAAGAAATCAACAAGTAGTTTCATTAGGTAAATCAAAACCTAGAAGAATAGTTTTGTTTTGTTTTCATAAGGTCATGTTGAACATTGTGTGGAGAGCTTAGAGGTGTTTTTGATCTCTAGGAAAGAAGTGGTGAAAAGATGAATGAGTTTTGAAGCTCATTCTTGTTTTGGTTACTAACCTTGACAAAAGTTTGAAAACACAGTGGTTTTTGGTAGTGTTGGCCATTAGGTCATGAAGAAGCCCGACCAAAGTTGATAACTAATTGAAGAGCCTTATTTAAGGTGAGCCTCGAACTGTAAACAAGGTTAGAGGGATTGGTATTGAGCAAACATTTTGAGAGTTGATTAAAAACAGTGTTCTTGAAGGATATTTCTGATTTTTGCTGCATAACAGAGCATTAAATGGATTGAAATGATTTCTGTTCTATAGGTAGAGTGTAGTGTGGATAAAATACTAGTTTTTTGTGCCATCTAATTAACTTTGTGATTCATTTTCATCATTTTTTTGTAAATAGTTTGTTTTCTTTCATTTTCTGGTCTGAACCAAACTATTTTTAGGAAATGGAGTGCTAGGGCACTTTCCCACCGTACAAACCGTACGACCCTTTGTGAACAGTGCCTAGTCTCCATGCTTGTATAGATGGTAGGTTGTAGGTTTTGTGTGTGTGTAGGGGTTGCTAGCAATTTCTTTCCCTAGGCGAGCCAGGCAGAGTCCGGCTAGGGAAGACAAGGAGTGAAAGGCACATATTTTGCAGGGGTGCTAAGATTTTGAAGAATTTATTTTTGGTGAATTCAGCTAAGAGTCTTGGAAATGTCTGGTGGTCAGGAGGAGGCTCCATCAACCCATTTGGTGTGTGAAACCTTTGACAATTTGTAACAGCCTGGGAAAGCCTAGTAAACCCTAGGTTTTGGCCATTCTTTGTGTAAGGGCAGTGTACAGGTAGTGCTAGTTCAAAACCCTGAAAATCTTCAAGGTGTGGACATGGGAAACACAAATCCCAAGCAAAGAACCTAGGTGTTTTGGAGGGTTTTGGGGTAACTTCCATTTTTCTCGGGTTAGGAGGCCTAATTGGGGCTCTAGGCTTGTAGCCTTTTCTAACCCTAGGAAAGGTTTTGGTTGAAGCGATGGGGAATTGGAGTCTTGTGATTGAATAAGAACCCTAAATAGGTTACTTTGAAGCTTTTACGACATTTTTACACCCCTGCAAGTACCTAATTGAATGTTGAGGGTAATTGGCCTTTAGGGAAGAATGAGGGTCAAAAGGTGAGATAGTGGCAAGGCACCAAGATTGGCTTGGTAGTATGAAAGAATATTGATAGTGGGGTTGGCCAGTAGTACTAGGGGTGCCTATACCTGAGATAGGACCTAAAGGTTAAGGTGGAAGAGTCACCTAGAAGTGCTTGAGAACAAAGACCAGAGCATGGGATAGTGAGTGTCTCAACCAACCCTACCCTATCAGATTGGTATCAGAGCAAGTAAAAGATTTGGGAAAAATCTTGTATGTCAGACCTTGAATCCAGTGGTTCTACCATCATGGTGACAAATGCAGAATTGGCCAAGATGCTTGAAGAGCAAGAGGAAGACAATAAGTTGTTAAAAGAAAGAATAGAGCAACTTGAGAAAGCATTGAACAATGTGAAGTTGGAAGGAAAAATACCAAAGGAAGAAGAGGTTGCAGAGGAAGACAAGATCCCTGAACCTGATCCTGTTTTGGAGGAAGAGCCTTTATACATTGAAAGGCGCTGGAGGAAAAGGACTTTAGCTAACAACACTAGTGGAAAATGGAATAGCCGCGATTGGATGATAGAGGGAACAAAACCATTTGAATGTAGGATGACATCACCGAAAATATAAGGTAAAAGACTCTCAAGAGGTTCACGACATGGTGGAAGTTCATTCATAGAGGCAAGGAAGGGCTTATTCCTTACTTTGGAAGGGGAATACAATAAGATAAGAAGCCTATATGCCAGATGACTATGAGATTCGGTTACATAAGAAGAGGCAAAGATTAAGGAAGAAGGACCAAGATGTGAACACTTATACTGAAGAGTTTCAAAAAATTTGTATGAGGTCCAATGTTACAAAGGATGAAAGTCTTAAGGTAGCTAGATACCTTAACAATTTGAAATGGAACATCCAAGAGGAGGATGGCTCTTTTTAAGTCCTGAGATAAAGATATCTAATGTTACCATTACCAAGATTGAGGGAAGAAAGAAGATGAAGCAAGACCAGTCAAGGGTAGAAAGGCAGGATCAAAGAGATCAAAGAGGGAGGCTGAGGTGGGTTACCAAGGTAGAGCAATGACCAAAGAAACCCAAGGAGAGTCTAAAATTAACAGAAAGCATGGAGGTGAAACATCTCTAGAGGAGGATAAGAGGAGGACCCCTCAAGCATAAACAAAGAATAGAGGTAAGGAGCACCTTTCATACTTTGGTAAAACATGAAATGCTACCATTGTGGACAAGTAGGTCATCCTGCTTATAGGTGCCCGGAGAAAGCATCTTCATCAAGCAATGAGAAGAGAGTGGCTTATGCACAAGAGGACACCATGAGTCCTAAGGAATCTAAGGTCAGTCATATTGAATCTGAGGTAGGAGAGAATCTGATGTTCAATAGAGTTTTGATCAGACAACCGGTCAAGGAAGAACCAAAATAGAGGAGAGCTTTATTTAGAGTAAGATGCAAGATACTTGGAAAAGTGTGCAAGGTCATAGTAGATTTAGGTTCAATAGACAATATCATCTCAGAGGAGGCAATAATGAAACTGAAATTGGAGAAGGTACCCCATACTAACCCCTACAAGGTCACATGGCTAAACAAGGGACAAAGTGTTTTAGTAAATGAGCAAGTAACGGTGGAGTTTTCCATTGGAGGGTACAAGGATAAGATAGTTTGTGATGTGTTACCCATGGATGCCTGTCATCTACTATTGGGCAGACCATGGCAATATGACAGAGGTGCCATATATGATGGGAAAGAGAACACCATCTCATTCAAGAAGGATGGGAATACTTTCAAGTTGCAGTCACTATTAGAAGAAGAAGAAGGACAGTCAAAGACACCAAACATCATGTTGAGCAGTGGGAAAGAGTTCCTTAACAACCTACATCAAGGGGGTGAAGGATATGTGGTTGGGTTACAACCTGAAGAAGAAGACAAGGTTGAAAAGACAGTCATACCCGGAGCAGTACTAAAGTTGTTAGATCAGTTCAAGGACATTGTCAATGATGGTATACCTGCAACTCTACCACCAAAGAAAGCCATAAGTCATCAAATTGACTTCATACCAGGAGCCTCATTACCTAACAAAGAAACATACAAACTTACACCAGATCAGAATTTAGAGGTAGCTAGGCAAGTGCAAGAATTGTTGGATCAAGGATTGATTCAAAAGAGCATCAACCCATGTGTAGTACCAGTGGTTTTAGCAACCAAGAAAGGAGGTAAGTGGAGGTTATGTATTGATTCTATAGCAATAAATAGAATCACAATCAGATATAGATTCCCTAGCCCTAGGATTGAAGACTTGATGGATTGTCTTGGAGGAGCTCAGTACTTCACAAAGTTGGATCTCAAGAGTGGATACCATCAGATCAGAATTAAGGATGGTGATGAGTGGAAAACAACATTTAAGACAAATGATGGGTTATATGAGTGGAGATTTATGCCATTTGGCCTCTCTAATTCCCCTAGCACATTCATGAGGCTCATGAATGAAGTGCTCAATGATTTTATAGGGATATTTGTGGTGGTATACCTTGATGACATCCTCATATTCAGCAAGACAGCAGAAGAGCATTTAAAACATATGGAGATGGTTCTTAGAAGGTTGCAAGAGGAGAAGTTGGCAATCAATCTAGAGAAGTGTGAGTTCTTCAAACAAGAGATTGTGTATTTGGGTTTTGTAGTGTCCAAAGGATCATTGAAGATGGATCCAAACAAGGTGGAAGCCATCCTAAATTTTCCTACACCAATTGCAGGGACAAAGGTAAGAAGTTTTCATGGATTGGCCCAATTTTATAGAAAATTCATAAGGAACTTTAGTGGCATATGTGCACCGGTCCTAGATACAATCAAGGGTGGTCTAAAAACTAAGTTTGTGTGGACTCAAGAAGCTGAGAAAGGGTTTGAGAAACTGTAACAAGAGGTGGCAACTCAACCAATTCTCTTATTACCTAGTTTTGACAAGTTGTTCACCATGGAATGTGATGCAAGTGGAGTGGCAGTAGGAGAAGTGCTAAGTCAAGAGGGCAGGCCTATAGCCTTCTTTAGTGAGAAGCTCAATGAAGCTAAGAAGAAGTATTCAACCTATGACTTAGAACTTTATGCTTTGGTTCAGTCTTTTAGAAAATGGAGGCATTATCTTCTACCCAAGGAGTTTGTATTATTTATTGACAATTAGGCACTCAACTTTATCAACACTCAAGAGAAGTTGAGTAATAGGCATTTGAAATGGATGGAATACATCCAAGCTTTTACCTTCACCATCAAGCACAAGAAGGGACAACTAAACAAAGTAGTAGATGCACTAAGCAGGAGATTGTTGACAGTGCAAGAGATACAGATCAAGAGCATTGGCATAGAGAGTTTCAAGGATCTCTATGGGGAAGATGAAGACTTTGCAGAGGTCTATAAGGTATGTTCTAACTTTGAGAACCATTCATAGTCAATACCTCAGAGACATTGCAAAGTGGTTGCTATTATTTAAGGAAATCAGTTATAAGTTCCAAGATAATAATGGTACGGCGATTCGTGAAAAGCATAATGAAGTCTATGCATTTTGCATCAATATAGAAATATGCGTAGATTCTGCCATCAGTCGGTTGGCAAGAGATGTTAGAAAGTATGTGGAACAATGTGTCGTGTGTATGAAAGCTAAGGGAGGAGCTAGTAATGCTGGTCTATATCAACCCCTACCCATTCCTAACAGACCATGGGAGTGTGTAAGCATGGATTTTGTGGTAGGCCTTCCTAAGACCAAGACTAGTTTTGACAGTGTCTATGTAGTAGTAGACAGATTTAGCAAAATGAGTCATTTTATTCCCTGCAAAACTACTCATGATGCTAGCTACATAGCTCATCTTTTCTTCAAAGAAGCTGTAAGGATCCATGGATTGGCGACGCCTTTGATGTTTCAAACAGATGCGGTTTATGAGCTCTTCCGCCTTTGAAGACTCTATGGGAGTAGATTGGGTACCAACCCGCTTTTTGATCAGTTTATCCTTAGATCCCATGGTCAAAACAGGTGGTTAATAGGGTGCTAGGTAATCTTCTAAGGTGCCTAACTAAAGAATATGGATAGACATGGGATATGGTTATCTCACAAGCTAAATATGCTTACAATGATAGTGTGAACTGAACCACAAGAAAGAGTCCCGGAAGTTGTATGGAGTTGTTCAAGAGGCGGTGAGCTCGCATTTGGAGCTAGGGGAACATAGAAGGACATGAAGACTTCACGACCATGAAAGAGATTCGTGAGGTTGTGAAGAAGACAATAACGAGGCTGCCATAATAAAAATTAGTGATAGGTTATCGGAGAGGCGATGTGAAATTTTGGCAGGGATCAGTTATGGTCCACCTTAACAAGTCAAGGTTGCAGAAGGGAATGTCAACTAAGTTACAAATGAAAAGAGTAGGACCCTGCAAGATATTGGCCAAGTATGGCAAGAATGCATACAAGGTGGAGTTACCTACCGATCTAGGAATCTCACCAGTTTTCAATATAGCTGGCTTGATCAAGTACAAGGGATTAGTCCATGATGTGGATCAAAATAGTCAGGAGATCTTCAAGGACATTAGTAATATATCCCTACCTAATCAAGACAAGCCTCAGGCAGAGAAGATCTTGGAGTCAAGAGTGAAGAAGGCTACAAGAAACAAGGTGTACATGGAGCACCTTATCAAGTGGAAGAACAAGCATGAATCAGAAGCCACATGGGTACAAGAAGATCAGTTCAAGAAGTTTGGTATTGACCTGTCATTGGTCCCTCCTTCCTTTCCTTAGTGTTTGGGCTGAGAGGGGGAGATTGGTGCAGGAGCACCTAGTGAGCATGGGTAGCACTAGGCAAATTGTGAGCCTAGGATGAAATTTTGGGTTTTTATGCTTTAAGGTCATGTTGACCATTGTGTGCTAGCTTAGAGGTGTTTTTGATCTCTAGGAAAGAAGTGGTGAAAAGATGGCTGAGTTTTGAAGCCCATTCTTGTTTTGGTTAC
The DNA here is from genome assembly GCA_007258455.2 of Sequoia sempervirens. Lineage (NCBI taxonomy): Eukaryota > Viridiplantae > Streptophyta > Pinopsida > Cupressales > Cupressaceae > Sequoia > Sequoia sempervirens. The sequence goes on from VDFB02136754.1 coordinate 53,714, forward strand.
TAACATTGACAAAAGTTTGAAAACACAGTGGTTTTTGGTAGTGTTGGCCATTAGGTCATGAAGAAGCCCAACCAAAGTTGATAACTAATTGAAGTGCCTTATTTAAGGTGAGCCTCGACCTGTAAAAAAGGTTAGAGGGATTGGTATTGAGCAAACATTTTGAGAGTTGATTAAAAACAGTGTTCTTGAAGGATATTTCTGATTTTTGCTGCATAATAGAGCTTTAAATGGATTGAAATGATTTCTGTTATGTAGGTAGAGTGTAGTGTGGATAGAATACTATTTTTTTGTGCCATCTAATTACCTTTGTGATTCATTTTCATCATTTTTTTGTAAATAGTTTGTTTTCTTTCATTTTCTTGTCTGAACTAGATTGTTTTTAGGAAATGGAGTGCTAGAGCACTTTCCCACCATACAAACCGTACGACCCTTTGTGAACAGTGCCTAGTCTCCATGCTTGTATAGATGGTAGGTTGTAGGTTTTTTGTGTGTGTAGGGGTTGCTAGCAATGTCTTGCCCTAGGCGAGCCAGGCAGAGTCCAGCTAGGGAAGACAAGGAGTGAAAGGCACATATTTTGCAGGGGTGCTAAGATTTTGAAGAATTTCTTTTTGGTGAATTCAGCTGAGAGTCTTGGAAACGTCTGGTGGTCAGGAGGAGGCTCCATCAACCCATTTGGTGTGTGAAACCTTTGACAGTTTGTAACAGCTTGGGAAAGCCTAGTAAACCCTAGGTTTTGGCCATTCTTTGTGTAAGGGCAGTGTATGGGTAGTGCTGGTTCAAAACCCTGAAAATATTCAAGGTGTGGACATGGGAAACAAAAATCCCAAGCAAAGAACCTAGGTCTTTTGGAGGGTTTTTGGGTAACTTCCATTTTTCTTGGGTTAGGAGGCCTAATTGGGGCTCTAGGCTTGTAGCCTTTTCTAACCATAGGAAAGGTTTTGGTTGAAGCGTTGGGGAATTGGAGTCTTGTGATTGAATAAGAACCCTAAATAGGTTACTTTGAAGCTCTTACAACATTTTTACACCCCTGCAAGTACCTAATTGAATGTTGAGGGTAATTGGCCTTTAGGGAAGAATAAGGGTCAAAAGGTGAGATAGTGGCAAGGCACCAAGATTGGCTTGGTAGTATGAAAGAATATTGATAGTGGGGTTGGCCAGTAGTACTAGGGGTGCCTATACCTGAGATAGGACCTAAAGGTTAAGGTGGAAGAGTCACCTAGAAGTTCTTGAGAACAAAGACCAGAGCATGGGACAGTGAGTGTCTCAACCAACCCTACCCTATCATTATCATAGAGGCAAAAATTAAAAATGGTGATATTGGGCAATAGCTTAGCAGTATATGATCAAGGAAAAATACCATAGCCTAATACAAAGTTTAGATTATAATGAAACTCAGCACAACCCAACTCTTAGGCATAAAAGAACTATTTAAGATGTTATCGTTTAGGGAAGAAATTGACCTGTAACTCAACATGTAAAATGTGTATTTCTGCAGACAAGTTACCAATCCCCCTTCCATCCGGGAACTCCTCCCCCTCCAACAGAGGTGATCCCCCCTCTTATTTTCTGAGAAGAAAGAAGGTACAAGTGGCAATTTTCAAAATGCATGCACTTACACCCGTCATATCCTCTCTTCTTCCTTTTTCCACCTGTAGACATATCCCTATACTTTTATTTAATTCATAAACCTAACCTTTTTCCTTGTTACGTGATTAAAGATAGCTACCATTATTTCATCAATTGCTTATAAGGAATGATTTCAATTTACCATTAAGTAATTAGTAAGGTGATAAAGAATTATTTAAATTTTCCTTTTAAATACTTATTAATATAACAAATAATTGTTCAAATTTATGGTATAAATAATTATTACTATAACCAAGAATAGTCAAAATTTACCATTTAAATAATTGGTTAGGGGAAGGAGAATCCAACATTACCATAATGATTTTATTTATTTATTTTGTTGTCTATATCACAATGTGTTGCCACCATTTAATTTTAGTCTTAATTTTGTCACTATAATTACCAAAGCTAGATTTTATTTTACTTTTCAATGATATTTAAAACTCAACACACCGAAAACAACTGTACCATTAAATTGAAACAATGTTAAATGACAAGATCAACATGAACTCAAAAGACACAAACAAACAACTTACTTACACATCGCAAGGGCTAAAA
>VDFB02136755.1:0-13617 GCA_007258455.2 Sequoia sempervirens
TATAAAACATTTTTTCTTTGCCTCAATTTTTTTATCTTTGGCCTCTTTTTATTTTCGATTTTTGACATGTCCAGGTTTATATAAGGCCAGACAGAAAGATAGGAAATGTGCCACATAGTGGTTGCATGAATTTCTTGTATCTTTTTCCTTTCAAAGGAGGGCCCAGGACACACATCAATTTGGAAGAATTTTTCTCCAATTTTTTTTTGGAAACTAGAAGATCTCTGCCCGCATGATGTGTCATCTCTCCGCTATAGGAGAATTTTACCTCTTGTATGATGATATCTTTTGTGGGTCTATCAGAGCTTACTAGCCTTTCTTTTCTTAGTTTTTGTGAATGGAAGTTTGGATTTGGCACCTCGAGGTAATGTAATTGGTTCAAACAGAACCTTTTTCTAGAATATTCTTAGGATTTGATCATCTATGAACCCCCATCTTTTCTCAATATGTAAAAGACATAAATGCAGTAGCTAAGAATTGATGAGAAAAGGTCTTTGTGGCCTAACCAAGGATCCATGATCAAATTGTAAGCTATCAAGTGACGACATCTGGCGGTATGTGTTAAGGTGGTGCTTTCTTCTTTTGGTAGCTATAAAAAGAGGGGGACAAAATAATGAAGGGTTGGATTCCAAGTGATTGTTTCTTGGCTAAAAAAAGTTTCTTTAGTTTTCTTAGGATTTTTAGAATTTTTTTCAAAAGCAAGTTACATAACTACTTTACTTTGGCATGTTATCTATTAAGGTTTAAACTATTGTCTATTTGGCATTTGACCTCTATTTCAAAGTTCATTTGATAATTAAAAGCACAAACTATTGAGGAGAATGTGTTGAGACTATGCATGTATGGCCCTTTTCAAGCTTTCTTTCTTTATATTGTCATTATGAGTGAAACACTATGTCTTGCAAGATGGATCTAGATAGTTTAAGTAGTGGATTTCTATGTTGTATGCTCTATGGTGGAGTGATAGCTTAGGAGAATTAGACTATTTCATTGGAATTCTCTATTTTTTTTAAAGTTGTTATTTTATTGTACTATGTTGTATTAGGAGGAAGAGTTCATGTGATTTATGAGATATTGTTATGATAATTGTAAGAAGTATTTATTTTTGATCGAACCTTAATGAACACTTCCTATGAAAATATTTGAAAGTTTGCACTATGCTTGAAGTTAGCCTTTGTTGTTTGTTCTCTTTCCAACAATGAAGGGTTGTGGCATTATGTGTGTATTTATATCACTCATAAGAATGATTTGAGTTTGAAATGTTTTGAAAGCTTTGGTGCATCACCTTTTATGTTTTATGTTTACATTTCCTTCTCCCCTTATCTCAAAACCCCCAAAGAAGAGCCATCTTTCTATAAAAATACTAGAGGTATTCAATGAGATGCAATTTGTTCCCAACTCGCTGAATTTCCCATAAGACTGTCAGAGAGGCACAAGCTTTGATGATCAATAGTTCTTTTTATGGCATGTCTAGTGGTACAAGAAGTTTTCCGAATGCTTGATTAGAAGTTAGAAATATTTCTTGAATCAAGCTAAGGAAGGAAACTGGAAGTTTCATACCCAAAGTCCAAACAAGAGCATCTTCGAGAGGTCACTTCTAGTACTCTTAATTACCTGCCTCAAAACCTAGGAGGAGAAGACTTACATGTTTTGTATCACCTGTAATTAGCAATAGAGAAATAAGTAAGAATACCTATATATCTGATTCATCAAAATATTTTCTCTATGGCTCACGTCCCTACCCTAGGTCCTAGGAACTTCATAACATGGGATAGTGGTAGTCCACTACAACCACCCACATCCCCAAATGTATGGCCTACCATACCTGCTAATGCCCTCACGGCTAGCTCTAAATTCTCTGGAGAAGATTTAAAAACTCCTTCCATACACTTGTAATATATAGAAGAGGTATGTAGGGTACATAATATAGAAAAGGAAAATATCACTCTGAGGCTGTTGGCCACCTCTTTCAAAGGAAAAGCCCAAGATTGGTAACGATATTTGGCTTCAGGTTCTATCGTTTCTTTGGAGTAGCTTGGAGAGCACCTATTCGAAGGATTCTCAGAGAAGGAAGACCATTCCTCATTGCTGCAACAACTGATTACCATCAAGAGAGCTATGCATGAGGACATGAATAACTTCAACACCTGATTCCATAAGACCTAGAAAAGTATTCACGTGACTAATCGACCTCATACCGCCATGAAATTCATGTTCTATTTAAAGGCTTTTAACTCCAACATCATAGTCATGATAACTTCCATGGAAGGAGATATCTTGTCCGACGCTTATAAGGTGGTGCACATAGAAAATAGTCTGATCACTGTTGGGAAGCTCCCACCATGACCCCCTATGCCTATGTTAATAGAACTTTCTAGAACATCTCAATAAGAATCTTCCCCAAGCACTTCCACTATGCAATTGACATCGAATGCGCTACAATCCATGTATGTGTATCCCGCTACACAAAGTAGTATGTTGACCTCCAACTCAATCATGATGGATATTAATGACATAAAGAGTCTCATGCAAAAAAATTCTAATGATTTGGCTATCATCAAGTAGTAGCAGGTGATGCCCCCAAATCCAAGTGCTCAAACCTATGGTGGAAGCAGGCCATCCTATCAATAGAACACATACTGGGGGTTTTCCTAAGGAGGAGGCCAACAAATGACACTCACAAACTAGATAGTTCCGGTCACCATGTCAGTTCAAATGGAAAAGGAAAACTAGAGTAGAGAAATTATTCTAGGCTAGAAAAATTTGGTAGAAGAAGAGAATGTGTGGTGTTTCCTATGCAACAATAACCATGTGCCCCAAAATTTCCCAAGGAGGAGCATGTAATGAAAGATAGTAGAAAAAAGAGGGAAAGGTGTACTTCCAAATATAGATGAATACGACTCTTCCAAAATGGAGAATTCTTGTTTTAGAGGATAGATGCAAGGGATGTCTCTGGAGCAAGAGCTAGATATTGCACCTGATTAAGTGTTATTCTCATGGATGGAGGAACAAGACGTGGTATTCACAAATGAAGCTCCTATGACTAGCACTCTATAAGTACAATCAAATTACAACACAAGGTCTAAAAGAAGGCTCACCATAGAATGCATGCAACAACCTCTACCATGACCTCAACCACATCAACAACCATCACAAGAGAAGTAGTTTTTATAGACTTTCATCTAGCCTATCCCGTAATCACATAATCTACCATGGCCTATGAAAAGGATGAGTGAAACAACAAACCCAGTCATGTCAAAAAAATTTCTTCTAAAAACAAGAGAAATACCATTTTTTAAGCCGAAGTCCCAAGCGGTTGAGATGCTTAACATGGTCGAGCAATTGAAGAAGGTTCCCACCAATGTATCATTGTGGGACATCATATCTATCCCCAAACAAAAAACTCTTCTTTGGGAAGCATTGAATAAAGAAGAGAAAATGCCTCAGACGGGAGTGGATCCTATATGTGATCAAAGGAGAGACAAGGTACCCATGTCAGAACCTCAAGCACCAAAAGTCACAGCATATGCAAATGATGTGAGAGATGCAAAGGAAAAAGAGGTAAGCAAGCTAAAGCCCACACCTTTATTTTTAACACTTGTTGTGGGAGATAAGATTTTGCATAACAATATAAACAATTTGGGAGATAGTACAATTTTCATGCCAAAAAAAGTGGTGGATACCTTGAAGCTAAAGTATGAGCCTCTTGAAAAGGGAATCATGAAACTAGATGGGAAGAAGATTCTGACCATTGGTCAGATAAAGGACTTGCCTATGACCCTTTTCTCATGCCCAAGACAAATAGTCATGTAAGAAGTAGTAGTGATAAACATTCCACCCATCTTTGGAATGTGTCTATCAAGAGATTTCACTACCAAGCTTGGAGGATTCTGCCAGGCTGGGACACCTTATGTTGCCATTGGGCTGGCGGGCCGAAGTGGAGGTTGCTTACAGAGTACTTTGTCGAGCATTGTGGACGATACATGATGCTATGCTTTGGGGTTTGCCATGCTTCCATCTCTCATTGGGAGGCATGAAATGTTAGAGATAGAGGAAGTGGGGTGACTCCCAAAAGAAAGTGTTGCAACTCAAGCAGTCTGACTGAATTCGTCCATTAGAATGAGTTTCCATGTTGATTTAGGCACTATGTGGTACTGGTGGAGGATAAAATTTCCACAAAACCTATGAAGGATTAGGAGGAGAATAGGAGTGACCCATCTAGCCTTGTCCTTGGACCCTAAAATTTGATGGTTCTAGGTGCCAAAGAGTCGACTCGAGGTGAGGCATATGACCGATTTTACTATTCCCGATGGGATCGAAAACTCTCAAAGCTTACCATTTTCTATTTTCATGCTTGAATAATGATGTTGAATACAAGGCTTTGGTCCATGGTCTAATCCTTGTAGAAAAAATGGGTGTAAAGAGAGTACAAGTTTTTGGAGACTCAGAGCTGGTAGTGAGTCAAGTCTGTAGCCAAGCAACTGCAAAGAATAGCTAAATGAAATCATATAGACATCAGATTGGGGATCTGATTGAGAGCTTTGAAGCCTTCAATATACAAGTTATTCCCCAATCTCAAAATAGTGTCGCTGATTAGATGACATCTATTGGGTCACAATTTGAACTAGTTTCTAACTCAACCAAGAAAAATGTAGTGAAAGTTGTCCTCTAACCCTCAATTCCCAACAATGATGAAAATTGGCAAGTTTTCAATGATGACACTCAAATTGCTACCTTCGTACAAAAGGGAGGAATGGACCCCGATTGTTCACCCCTAGGAGTTGATTTTTCTGAAGGGCAGGTCATCCTATTGAAAGGGAACCAGCTTCCCAGAGGATTGATTTCCTTGAAAAACCTTTTTGATTGTGAAGATGCTAGAAATGGCAAGAGAAGGTTCACTGCAGATGAAAGAGATTATGAAAAGCTTGACATAGGAAGCGACAAAAAGTTGGTCGAAAAAGATGTCCCTTAAAGGGACAAAGAAAGATTAAGGGATTTGTGCTATGAGTACAATGGATTTATGGCCTAGACCTATGATGACTTGAGAGGATATGATCTGGGTATAATTCAGAATAGCATTGATTTGGAGGAAGGGTCCAAGCCTATCTGGCAGAAGAAAAGCCTGGTTAACCTAAAGGTTGAAGCCTTGATGGAATAGGAGCTCACCAAGTTGGTCGAATCAAGAATCGTATATCTGATTAAACATTCCACCTGGGTGTCAAATCTGGTACCCATCTAAAAGAAGAATGGCAACATTAGACTTTGCGTCTATTTCTAGGACTTGAACAAGGCCTCATTAAAGGACCATTACCCCTTGCCATCAATGGAGAAAATTCTACAGACATTAGCCAAATCGAAAATCTTCTCACTACTTGATGGATTTTTTGGGATATAACCAGGTATATGTAAAGGAGAGAAACCAACACAAGACGATGTTCACAACTAAATAAGGAACATTTGCATATGCCAAGATGTCATTTGGATTGTCAAATGTGATTGCAAATTTTCAACAAGCAATGGATATTGCTTTCAAAGGTTTAATCAACTGACTATCTTGATATATTTGGATGACTTGATGGTCTTTTAAAAATCAAAGGATGATCATTTCGATCATCTAGAAAGGTCTTCCAGAAATGCTAATAGTTTGGGATTTCCTTAAATCCTAAGAAATGTGTCTTTAGAGTACCTCAAGGTAAGCTACTTGGCTTTGTAGTGTCTAAAGAGGGAATAGAAATAGATCCCGAAAGGGTTAGATCTATAATGGAATTATCTGTGCCAATGAAATAGAAAGGACTTCAATCATTTCTGGGGAAAATTAATTTCATCAGTAGGTTCATTTCGGACTTTGCTAGTATTGTGAGGCTTATTGCATTAATGCTTAAAAATAATCTATTATTCAAATGGACCTCCAGAGGAAAAGAAACTTTTGAGCAAATAAAGATAGCGATTTCTGCTACTCTGATCTTTGTTAAAATATAGATTTTTCCAAAGATTTCCTACTTTATGTATACAATGGCTAGGATAGTATAGCTTCAATGCTTACTTAGAAAATCATTTAGAATGATGGAGAACATCATATTGTTTTCCATTCAAGAACTTTGAAGGGATATGAGGTTAGGTACAACTTTGTGGAAAAACAAGTGTTTTCCATAGTTAAAAGTTTAAAAAATTTCTGACACTTGGTGTCAGCCAACAAGATCACTATCCTTGTAGCACATCCTAGTGTGTGGGAATACATTACAAAAGGTGAAATCACTAAAAAATAGAGCAAATTGGATCACTAAGATCCTAGAATATGATGTGGACATCAGACCAACCAAGCTAGTTCGAGGAAGAGGCCTATGTGAATACATCACATGGGAAATGATTCTTGTGGCTAAAAAGGACACCGATCAAGTCTACTTGAACCATTTCAAATTCAAAAAATCTTGGGTGGCTAATCAAACTTGGTATATGCAGAAGGGGTATTACCCAACCATCCATCTGTTCAATGAAAGGAGATACTACCAATTGCGGGTGCGGGTATGTATTAGTGAGGATGTACTGACTAAGATGCGATTACTGTTGATGGGTGTGCTATGGTGTATCAACAAACTCAAAGGCAAAAGGTTTGCTAACAAATTTTAAGCATCCACCGCAGGTCCTAAGTTGGACACATTTTAATAAAAATTTGCCACTTACAGTGTCATGGAGTGGGATGTTTGTTTGAAACTTTATCACTTCGTTACAGAGAAGTATTTTAAATATTTATTCTGGAAAAAGAAGAATATATTTTACCATGGAGCCCGTTGTGGCTGAAGGAACACTTTTTGCATTTGAAGGTTTGGGTTTTATAAACATGAGTAATCTTATTTTCCATTCATTGGGAGATACAAAGTGGATGCGTCATAGTAAATTGAATGATTCATTTAAAAGGTTGGATGAAGGTGTGGGCCCTAAAAGTACGGCAAAATGAAGTACATTTCCTTGAAGGAAATGTCGGTGGCCAGATTTGGCGTACCTAAACCATCATATTTGGTAAATGCTCCGAGATTTTGTGGGATAGGGATCTAGAGTTTTTTTCACCATTGAATTTGGGTTTTTTGCCGAGACTTCAAATAAAGGTTGGCCCCACCCCACAAAGGAATGCATTGAAAAGGTATAATGAAAACCTAATTGGTTGATAAACCCACATTTGGGTCAAAAGGATGAAGAGATTGGAAAAAGCATTTACAATCTGCTCTATGGTTGGACTGAATTTCCCCCAAGTAGATTCTAAAGACCTCCCCTTACGAGTTGTTGTATGGAAAAGAGGTAGTGATACCCATTTCCTTAAAAATTCTTTCTTTATAGCTACTAAAATCCTTGTAGGTTGGAGAATGTGGTGGAATGAGTAGCTGACTAATTGAGACTCACCTCAAAACTAGAGAGAAGGCGGGAGAAAGGCCCATGGGTCCATGATCAATGTGACTCCTGCAATCTATGGTGGTTTTAAGAAATACCACCCAAACTAAAATTAAAAGAAGGGAAGCTTAAGATATAAAATATGATGATGGAGATTAATAGCATATGAAACTAGAACCCAACACAAAGCATTTTGAAGCAATGGAAATTGCCCCTAAATCAGAACCTAAAGAAAGAAATAAGTATTTTCTGAATTAGACTCCTCATATGGAAGGAAGAATTTTTAAGATCTGTCGATTGAATGGTATTATTTGAATATTTTCCATTGCAAAATACACCTGGTACAAAAGAATTTTAGCAATTTGTACCATGTAAAATTTTTGCATATATATGTTTTGACAACTGTGAAGAGACACCTAGAAATGAAATCTTGTATTATATTATATATATATAATTTTTACATATAATGCAAGCCTAAGGCTCATTTTTAAATATAAGGCTATCTCAAGAAAACCCAAAAGGAGTTATGGAGCCAAAAGATCAAAAGGAGAGGCAACATGCAAAAATAGTCAGAAAAAGGCCTCCAGCCATCATCCAGGAAGCTACAAAGGCTCATCATTGTGTCTTCTTTCTTCTTCCTTTTCTTCTCTTTTTCTTCCAGGTTGCAAAAGGGGGCTTAAAATACAATGGATGTGAACCCTTCACCATAGGCTCAAGGCCTACTCATTGTGACTATGCACCAGGAATTCAAAATTCTTCCTCTAGGGTGGCCCTGAAACTTGTTCCATGCCATACTCCCACAACAAAAAAGTGGCCATTGAATGAGAGGAGTAGCGGTGCATCTCAAAATCCATTGTGTGGAAATCAGAAAGAAAGGATAACCAGGGTACATCTACGCGAAAGTCCACATGCCTACGGAGGTCCATAGCACTTGGAATACCAATGTCAAGGATGGCCACTCACACTATCTCTCCAAGCCCCTCCATCAGTGAAGTACCGAACATCGTGTGGCTCAATTCAATTATCATGGGCTTGGACACATTCAAGTCCAATAGTGAGGCTACAAAGCAGGAAAGCACATTGTAGTTGCTCCAAAGTTTGTTTTCGTCAATAATGAATTTTGTACTAGCCACCCACTTGAACGCAATCAAGATGAGGGGGTCACATTTCTTTACTAGACATTTGATTTGGTGGTTAGTGACCTCTCATGCGAAGCTATATTGTGGTCTCTTGGGAAGAAGCCTGATAGGAGTGCCTAAGCCAACAGACATTCTGATAAAGCAATGAATTATGGCAGAATGGGAATAAGCGAAAGGCTAGCTAACTTAAAGAGACTATGTGTTCGAATGAATGTTGCAAAAGGTGGTATAGCTATATATAGAAAAGGTGAACTGACAAACCCAACCAACACAATGTATATTTCTGGTTTGACGGTAATGGAAAAATTTAAGATAAAATGGAATAAGATGGATAAATCATACGAAGGATCAGCTCAAAAGTCTTGAGAAATAAATTTGGGCATTGGGAGTAAATTCTCTCATACGCCAATTGTTGATATGTGTCTTTCACCATCATCAGTTCCAGCTAGCTTACTAATGAGAAAAGACATGGATTAACATGCTAAAATTTTTGACAAATTAATGGTCACATCTTTTCAGGTTGTACCTTGCATCATTTCAATGAGTTCCATATAGCAAATGGTATGTGCTTTAATGCAAGGACTTTATTTTTGAAACAGGTGGCGATGAGAATGTACTAATTCTATCCTCGTGGTGTTCTCGGCATTCCTAAGGGATATAGATCTCATGTTCACATGTATCGCCTCAGTGGAAACATTTAATGGACCAACCATAATAGTGTAATCTTAACTACATGTACACGTAGAGAATTAATTGCACTCAAAAGTAGGTTTTCCGTTTCAAAGAAAAGGAAAGTGACCATTTTTTGTTAAAATAATTCTCTGCAATTTCTTGATAATAGTCATGGCAGAACCCTCAACCTCTGGAAGACAGGTCATAGCTTCAGAACGATGACCTAGATATGCCAATGTTTTTGGATGGAAGTCATTCACCAATGCCCTGAAAATGGAGGAGAAACCTTTCAAATTCTACAAGAAGATGTTGATGGATAAGCCTGTGAAAAGAGGGGCAGTGCAAAATATTTCCAACAAGTTTTTTGACCCCAAGTTGTTGGTTAACCCTAAAAGTCTTAGAGAAGGTGCCTTTCATAAAAAGGAAAAGTATGGGTCAACCGAATGTTTTCTATTTTGACTTTGGGATTGTGGTTTACCATAGTTCAAGTTGCTCGCCGTACATCCATGCCAAGAGTTAGTCGATGCATGTGCTAAAATATTTGACAGGGAAATAGGGGTTATTCAGAATGGAAGGATTAGGTTTATTGTTTCTATTCAAGCCATACGAGATATGTTCGACATCCCTATGGCCTAGGATGTAGAGCTTTTTGATAAAGAAAGGATGGATCTTTTCAAGGAAGAAAAGGCTAGAGGAACAAATTTTGATGAAGAAGAAACTAGGGAATAGCCAGACCGAGGTCATATTTCCTTCCCTCTTTCATATGAAAAATTCAAGAGGGACACACAGTCAGTGTTCTCAATGTTGTTCTGGGTGTTTGGTCTTGACAAGGATGACCAAGTTCTTCCTTTTCATTTTGGATTAGCCTATGCACTAAAGAGAGAAGAGAACTAGAGGCACTATGATTTTGTTGAGATAATAGTTGGAAACATGTTGCTCCAACTGAAGAATAACATAATCAATTCCAAATTTAGATATTCTTCTTTCTTGGCTCATCTAGTTTTACATCAGAATCATGAATGGCTGGGGAGAAATGTACCAGTGTCTAGACTAGATGAAAGGGGTTGTCTCCAACCAGTTTCTGTGTAGACCCATATTCTTTCTAGAACAAGGGGATATTATTGGTTTACAGATTAATTTTTGAGGCCAGTACTTCAAGAATTTTTGGCTTGCCCTATTGGTCATTTATCACCTAAGGTCCTACAATAGATGCAGGTTTTTTCCAACTCATTGGATTATTTCACAAGTGCAGACTTCACATTTATCAAATTCCATGGATTTCCTGATGAGTCTTTCTAAATCCCTATATTTGTGATAGATAGAGTCTTCGCATTAGAGGCGCACTGCCAGGTGATTATTGTTGACAAGATCTATGGTGTTGGAAGAAGCAAAATGAAGTTATATTTTCTTCCCCTTAATATTGCTAACAGTTGAGTATCACTAACAAAGCGATTTTGTGAAGAGGAGCTTTTAGATCTATTGGCGGCCTTAGTTCTACTCCTCATCTTTGACAAGTGGGACTACAACCCTTGGAGACTTTATAATGTAATACATGAAGAGCGGGAATACTTCGAGAGGAGGAAGAATCTGACTTGGGAAAGCACTGAGGTGTACATTGAATTGAAACACATTCCTTTCAAATGATCATAATGGATGAGTTTCTACACACCAAAGGTATCGTATGACAAGAACCTTCTGATAAGAAAACCTATCAATATGCAGTTGAAGAAGAACGGGTGGTCTGAGAGAAAGAAGGAAGAATTTTGGATATTCTAATAGGAGTTGTGGTGTCTTAACTTTCCTGTTCGATAGTTCTAACTAGATGAAGAGCTCAAAGAGATTTATGATAAGGAGGAAGACTCTAATAATAGAAATCTAGAAACCATCCATGAAGTTGATGAGTAAGAAGTTTCACATCAAGCTTTCCAACCTCAAGAATCCAACAGTCAGAAGGGTTGAAAGCAAATGGATTCATAAGCCCCATCCTCCTCCAGTGCCCAAAGTAAAGGAAAGAGAGCCCAATGGTCTCTGAGAGCCTCATTCACTACGATCATCGAGGTTCAAGTTTTGGAGGGCTCGGTGGCTAGGAGATAAGAACATGTTAGTTTTGGTCATGAGAAAAGAAGGAGGGCCCAAGATCTAGGCATATTCGACATACCAGTCTGAGGAGAAGAGGAAGTGAATTTTTCCCTACAAGATGTGTCGAGCACTAGAGTCTAGGTAAGCTTCACTCTCTTTCTTCTCCCTGATTCTACATCTTTGGTTACTCCTTTTCCTCCTCCCGTGGAAAGGAATTCTCTATCCTTGAGCCCTGACTTGTTAATTTTGAATACACCCCCTTTGTTTGTAGTGAACCCCCCAAAATTATCTCATAGTCCAAGCGAGCAACATCTTCCTTTGCCGCTATTGACTCTTTGATTTCCCTATCATAGGACCCTCCAAAAAGAGCTGAAACATTTGTGCTAACCCCCACTCTTAGCCCATCATCTTCTAAGCAAACACATTTTTTCCTGACTGTGTCTCTTTTCACTCCTAGAAAATCTCTCGCTTAGTCTCAACTTGGTGTGCCTCCCTTTTCCATGATAATGCTCTCATTCACTTCACCACATGCTCATACATCTAAGGTCTCCCCTTCTATTACCCTTTTTGGTTTTCCTCCTAGTGCGCCGATTGTAGCATAAAATGTTGATGTTCCTAAAACCCTCTAGGATCATTTTAATGTGACCAAACTAGCCCAACAAAATGTTAAACAAAGGAAACTATTGAAGGATGTTGAGTTGTCAGCTACAAAGAAAATCAAGGCTTGCTACAATGAGTAGTGGAATCCTCTCCTGATTAGCACCATGACACTACTTGTGGCAAAGCTTGAAGGGAAGATGTAGATGGAGGATCATGACATCTAGACAATAGGCCTAGATCTGAATGAAACTCATCCACACGACAAGGTAGTCTTGGTTAAGACCACAGGTAGTAGGTAGTATATGCAGATTATGAAAATATGTGTAGGAGATTGAAGAAGCGTGAGGTAGATTTGGTTAATGTGATGGAAATAGTGGGAAGATTGCAGATAGAAATTAAGGCCAAGGATGTTGAGTTGGCCTGCATAATGCAACTTCAAGGTAAGAAAGGGGAAACATCAAGATTGCTTGAAGAAGTACAAAGCCAACAAGTTCAACTACATCCCAAAATTGAGAGACTTAAAGTTGGCCTCACCATCCAGCATCAAGCCAACATGGAGTATAGAAGTGCTCATGTAAACCTACAGAAAGAGCTAGATAGTTTTTGATCCCAAGCTTCTGACAGTATCAGGAAGGCACAGGTGGACATAGAAAGATTATAGTAATAAAAATAAGAAGTTATGTCTGCTTTGCATAACCATGACCTAGAGATGAGAATAATAAGCTCTGAACTAGAAAACACTCTCAAAGAGAGGGATCAAGTAGAGGAGAATGCGAGAAATAAAGAGATTTAGCTCAATCAGGAGCTTGTTGTTTTATAGAAAGCCAGGTCTCTCATGGTATTAAAAAGGTTGGTATCTTCATAAGTGGGAGTGGATTGTAGCTATAGTTCCTATTCTCTAGCATTTCTTGCAATTCTTGAGGGATGTCTAAGAAATAAATGGAAAGATTGGCTTGATGGCCAATCATATTTTGCAAACATATGACTCTAGACTGGCGGAATCACAAAGTTTTGATTCTACGCTTTTTGTGGCTTTTGAAAAATTCCTAAAAGATGTCAAGATTCCTAACCAAAGAGTTGCTTCCATAAAAGCAAGTGAGTTTATCAACTCCCACAAAGTTCGCAAAAAGTGCACAAATTTCTAGATGGTGTTGGCAAGGAGAGTTGAAGAGATAAAAAAGGATTTCAATGTCTTGATCAATTATTGGCCACCTCCCTTTTTCTCCCCATATCAGAGATGTGCATATAGTATAACAGATCATGGAAGCTATCAAATAGAAATATTAGACTTCCACAAAACTTCCAAGTTCAAGCACAACACATGCAGCCAATGAGATCGAGTGAGAGATTTTTTTCCTTTCTTTTCTTTAGCATTACCTTGGAGCGGTCACTGGAAGATGGTGAGTCATGTCTTTCAAGGAGGTCTTCCAACTTGATCAAGTGTATAGGCTCATTCGTAGTATGCCCTTACCAAATGAAGTAGAATGGTAGGTGTAGCACTCCTCTTTCCTTAAACTCCAAGAATTTCTAGAGAGCTAGGTTCATACCTCCATGAGCAAAGCTCGCTATGAGTTTCCAGAACTGTAAAACGGTTTTCTTTTCCTCATTTTTTGATCTTTGGCCTCTTTTTGTTTTCAATTTCTAAGATGTCCAAGTTTATGCAAGGCCAGTCAGAAAAATGGGCAATGCACTATGTGGTGGCTACATGACTTTCTTGTATATTTTTCCTTTCAGGGGAGGGACC
>VDFB02136757.1:0-18515 GCA_007258455.2 Sequoia sempervirens
AAGGGAGAATAGGCAATAAAATAAACACACAATAATCAATAAACAATAACACAAATTAAGAAAAAGGCAAGAAGCAAAATAACAAACAAATATAAGAAAGCACCCAAATAAACAATAACACAAGAAATTATATATATATATATATATATATATATATATATATATATATATATTTCTAGGGTTTCTAATATGAAATTATATGAAGTTTTTTGAAGTTCCTTTTTGGAATTGGTTAGTATTAGTTTCGATGGTTTGGGTGATTTTGGATTTGAAGGAGATGAGGATTTTTAGGGATTTTTGAAGAGTAGATTTTGATGTGGCTGCTAATACAAATATCAATGATATTTTGGTGTTTTATAATTTCTTTCTACTAGTAGTTCTATTGGTGATTTCTAGGTAATGCCCTAGCTAGTTGTACCCATTATATTATGCAAGAATATTAATGATTTGGAAGTTGTTGGGAAAAGTTGGGAGTGTATACGTTGATTGTGACCAATCATGGGGTGTCTTTGATGATGTTGGAGGTTGTTACCAGAGGCTTTCTATGTTGTTTGGCTTGTAACTGTCAACCATTAGACTTTCCATTTCTTAGATTTACATATTATACCTATAGTAGTAATTAAATTGGGTATATCAAACCCACATTGCTCATTACCGACTCCAAATCTGAGTGTTGGGTATCACTGGGAAGTGCATAACAAACCTATAACTATCCCTTTTACATTTTGGAGGGTGTTGAACATTGTTTGGAAGTTGTGCCATTACTAGGACCTTTGGGGTGACTTCCCACATGAGGTTGGGTAGTTTTTGAGGGTAAACAAGCCACTTGTACTATTGGAAGAGGGTGTTTCAGACACATTCCTACCTAATAATCATTCCTAGATTTATTTCTTATATTTTCAAGGAGTTAGGCATGCATTGGAGTTGTTTTCCATAGTGTTGGGTTTGCTTATGGTCCCCTTTGAGAGTGTTGAATGGGAGACTGAAGCTTGTTGTGTGATTTCCTTTGTTGATCCAAGTGTAAAAATGTTTTACTCGTCCATATTCAAACTTGTAACAATTATCCTCATCATTATTTTGAAGGTTTTTCATATACGGGGTTTCCTATTATATTCATTTCATGTATTGGTGTCTTAATGTGAATGATTATTCACTCAAAACTTATAGCAATAGTTATATGAACATTGGAAATTCTATCAAACCTTTATGACAGTTGAATACTTTCTTTTGTATATTCATGTTGTGATTTCTATTGGGAAAAAAATTAAGAAAAAATAAATCAGGGGGTATTATTACAATGGTATTAAAGCACAAAATAATCCTACCAGCCAGTGGGTATTGAAAGTCTATGAGCATCAGTGACAGAGAAAGAAGATATCTTGAAATGTTAAGGAAATGTGAGGAGGATTTGTGGGAGCATTGGCCTTCAAAAGGGGAAGAACAACACTTTGAAAACCACTCAGTAAAATTAGCAAATTTAGAAAATATGGGTGATAGAGACCATGCAAAACTAGGATCGGTTGATGCTTCTTTTGTATGTTGTGGTTAGAGGACAAGAAATGGTAGTCCAACATGTTCAGCAAACCAATCAACATCTCACACAGTTAGTTGAGGAGTTTTCTTGCTTGGGAGGCAACAAAGAAGGTAATAATAGAAAAGGAAATGATTTGGGCCAATGTAGAGCAGCAAATCGGTACCATAGAGTAGCCATGGCTAGACCTCACATGCTAGTTTTCTCATGCCTAGAGTTGAACCACAACCAAATCATGAGCTCACATTGATTGAAATGCAAGATCTGTTTAGATAGGATTGGATTGACGTATGTCCAAGATTTTAGCATGACATATCTCTACAAGATTATATGGATCTCAAGATGAGGTACATGCCCAATAGGGGCCATAGAGAGCATCATAATGACTCGTGGAGGAAATTTGGGAAACTTAGCCTTCCTTATTTTTATGGATCTAATAAGACTTCAACAAGAGCATGGGTTTAAAAGGTGGACACATACTTCAATATAAACCCCATGCTTGAAGATGATTCTGTAAAAAAAATTATATACACCTTGATGGAGTTGCACATGAGTGGTGGCATCATGGGATGATCACAATGGGGCATGCTTAGATTACATCTTATGCAAATTTTATTGAGAGAATCGAAGAGAGGTTTGATAAGAATGATCCAAAACTTCATTTTAAGGAGTTGGCACAGTTGAAACAATGGAGATTGGTGGATGCTTGTGTTGTTGATTTTCAAAGGTTGTTGATCTTGGTAATAGGTATATCTGAGAGGAGGCTTATTGTTCTCTTTATAGATGGGTTATCCAATCCCTTGAGGGGATGAATTAAGGCATTCAACCCTATTTCTCTACAAGAGGCCATCAAGAAAGATAAAGACATGGAGTCTTCCAATTCTAAGAATAAATTCCACCTAAGACCCTCTCGTATGATAGAGACAAGAGGCATGATAACAAGAACATTCAACTTAAAGAAACACCCTCAAAGATGGTGGAAGAAGACTAAATAAAGGAGTTGAGGAAGAAGAACCTTTGTTTCACATGCAAAGAACCATGGACCCCAGGACATAAGTGTTTGGAAAAGGGGAAGAATTGTCAATTGGAAGCATATTCAACTGATGGGTCAAAATTGAAAAATTCAGACCAACAAGCTAAAAAAGAGGAAAGTGAAGAAGAGGGTTCAGATGAAGAGTTTGGGGAAGTGAAGGAAAGTAGTGGCACATTAGCCAGGCTCTCTAGTCTTTAGAGAAGTGATTCATTCAAACTTAGAGGTTTATTGAAAGGGTAGAAAATTGTTGCTCTTCTTGATACAGGTGCTACACATAACTTCATTGATGAAGGCATTGTAGCACAATGAGGGCTCAAAACTCAAAAATTTGGAGGTTTTAGAGTCATGTTTGCTAATGGTCACATAATGTCTTATGTAAGGAAGATTCCACAATTGACAGTCCTATTGAACCATTATTGTAGAACCAAGATCCTAGCACTTGTAAAACATAATAAACAAATACCTAGTTAGGTCAAATGCAAGTGAGAATCAAGATTCCCCATGAAATTCATTAGCAATGCTAAAACTAGGAAATAAAATGAAGAACAAAATAAGAAAGCAATGAAATCCTAATTAAGCAAGCAAACTCTTGATCTCATGGGGGAATTGGTGCCAATTTGATGTGAAAATTGGCCCTTTCCCAACTCCAATGATGCAATGTTGATGAGTGATGAAGAATGATCCACTTTGTTGAAGATTCAAATATGCTCCATGATAAAAAAACTGGATAACCTAACTATGACTTTGATAAAATTGATGAGAATAGCTATGCTTGAAGATGAAATTGAGTATAGTAAGTTTACTCAATTTGTGGATGATCAAATGAGGAGAGAAACCTCTTATTTATAGAAAGACAAGATGGAGAAATTCCCAAAATGAAGCAATGTGGGACTAACTTTCAACCAATGGCCAAATGCCACTTGTCAAGATGTGAATGGGCAAAGGATGTGCACATTTTGATGAATGTGCCCATAAATTCAATTAGGTGGAATTTGAAAATAGTGAAATGACATGTAAGAGGGAAAATGAATGTCTTAAATGCCACATGGCTCAATGCATAAGATGGAATAAATGTCTTGTTGGAAGGACAAATCCACTTGGATGGATTTCAAATTTGAAGGAATATTCCCTCAAAGATGCCAAGTTGAGAGAAAATGAAGATTTAATAAATGAATTAAATGTATTTTCATGTGCAAGTGGCAAAAGCTTGAGGATGTGACATGGATTAAGATTAGATTTAATCAGGATTTGATTAAATAAGAGGAGGTTAGGTGATTTGACAATTTTGACTTAGGTTTTAGGATTAAAATAAATCAAAATGAGAAGAAAATGATTTTAGATTTAATTAAATAGAGATTTGATTTATTTAATCAAAGGGAATGATGTTAGTGATTTAATTAAATAAATTTGATTTATTTAATTAAATGAAGAACTTTAGAGGTTAATTAAATAAGATTGATTTATTTAATTAAAGGGGGACTTTAGGATTGATTTAGGATTTAATTAAATAAAATTGATTTATTTAATTAAAAGAAGAACATTAGAGATTTAATTAAATATGAGGAACATTAGATGCATGATGTCAATTTTGCATGTCTACATTTTGCCCCTCTTTGAAGCAATGTACTTGCTGCATTGGTTCAAAGAATAAACTTGTCGTGATCAAAATTTAAAAAAAATGATTTTTTCAAATGCCCTAGCGGAAAGAAGTATACTAGTACATTGCCCCCTCGAGAGATTGAGTGAAAAATTTGATTTGAAGGTCGATCTCGCGACAAAGAGGTTCAAGATGGATGTACGGATGGTTATGATGATGATGCAAATGAGATGGTCAGTGTTTCTTATATGATATGACATGATGTGCAGCATGTTAATGGTTTTAAGATGCCTAGAATAACCAATCTATATTATCCTAAACAACTCAAATGATAATGTAATGCATTTGAGATGGATAATGTGATGATGCCTATATGGTTATGCAATGGATGTTTTATGTGAATGTATGGTTTATGAGATCCTTAGACTAACATATCTATATTATGATGATGATCAATATGATATGATGTGATGTGCGGTATGCTGGCAGTTTATGTATGCAAGATGGATGCATTGGTGATGACGATTAACTATCATAGTACCATGTTAGTGTGAAAGAACATAGAAGAAAGCAAGAGATTCCAACAAGACACAAGATGATGATGATGATGATTTTCTGAGGAGTTGGGATTTTCAAAGGGCCAATTACCTTATGTTTGATTACACACATAAGTATGATGCATCAAGGTATAAAGAACCAAGATGGTGTGGCACCTAGTGTGATGGACTTTGACTCGACAATCAGATAGGAGTATTCTTGTTCACACTTGGCGTACGAAACCTCATTCAAAATGCAGTTCAGATATTCCAAACATCTTGAACCAAAACATAGCAAGGCAATCCTTCCTATGTGGTCAACAAGAAACCTAAAACACCCTCCCTACAAACCAAACAAAGTATGCATGACCAAGGTTATATTACAAGAATATCCAACAAGCATAGCAGATAAAATATAATGATTGTTGCCCCACTCCTATCTCTCTAAATCCTTCATTTGGACCTCATCGAAAGGTCCTTGGAATGAGCACAATAAGATAAATCCAAAGAGAAAGATAAAGTAAACAAACAAGTTGATGTTATTCAATACCGCTAG
Source organism: Sequoia sempervirens (assembly GCA_007258455.2). Classification (NCBI taxonomy): domain Eukaryota; kingdom Viridiplantae; phylum Streptophyta; class Pinopsida; order Cupressales; family Cupressaceae; genus Sequoia; species Sequoia sempervirens. Next base: position 5,254 of record VDFB02136757.1, read on the forward strand.
CCAAGACTAAACTATGGTGATGCCTGATGTTGATGTCCATTGTAGGAAGGATGCATCCTAGGACATGACGATATCAGCTGTTTTGATATGAGACTGATTGGATGATTTGCTACTGATATGCAAAGTTGACCAACTTATTTACCTACTAACCTAGAATTTAGACTTTGATGTTTTGTGTTTTCATGTTTGAACTGCTAGACTTGTTTCCGATTGTTTCGCCAAAGGTTGAGGATGACGATTGATTTATTATGAGTGATGCTTGAGATAGGTGGATTTTTTCAAATATTTGTATGTTTTGAGGTTGTTTTTTGGTATTTTTCAAGATTTTACAAATGTTTAGATTTTCAAAATTTTAAATGTTTTGGGGTTTTCTGAGATTTTGACCAAGAGACTAACCTAAAGACCTATCCTAGGGGCCTCGGGGGCTGATCAACAGATTAGCCTTGCCTATGTTATACATGCAGAGACCACATAGTTCGACTGACACAAACTCGATTATTGATGAGATATGAACAAATGGAGTGCCAATTTATTATGACGGACTCCTAAAGGATTGACCTAAGTGTCTCGGGGGATGATCAAAGATCAACCTTGCCTACGTTCAAGGCTTAGAGACCCATAGTTCAACAAGATGACTTTTTTTTACTTTTTTGACATTTTGACCTCTTTTTGGATTTTGATGTGTTTTGAATGTTTTTGGATTTTCTTGGTTTTATGAATGTTTTTGGATTTTTTTGATTTTTTGATTTTCTGATTTTGGGATCTCAAGAACATACATGAATCTGATCTGATGAGAGCATGACCCCAACTTGAAACAATAGACTATTTCGATAGAGGCAAGACAAACTGATCTTGAGAATGGGTCGAGTAGTACTAGGAGGGATCATGACATGAACATAGGACCAAGCTATGATGCGGATGCCGAACAAATGATGGATGGGGATATGGAATGTGATGGATAATGGAAGTGTGCAGAATGAGTTGTGAAGATCATGTGGATGGAAAGTACTTATTTACACAAGGTGCTTGTTTGCCAGGTTTTCACCAAAGAGACCTTGCGCCCCACCCAAGTGGTTTCACCGAGGACATTTTTCCTGCTTAGCTTTTTAGTCTTGTTTTTTTGGATTTTTGTATTTTTTGATTTTTGTTTGTCACCACTTTGATGCTTTTTGTTTGCTGGGTTTTCATCGGGGTGACCATTTTCAGTATTTTCTATTTTTTTATTTTTGGTTGCATGCCTTGCAAGTTTAGGCCAGAGAGGCTTTTGAGATGGGGTTGGTGGGAGCTCACTTGCAAAGTCACCTTCACCCAACTTGATTAGGTTTAGAATTTTCCTTTGTCATTTGGGTTTGGGAATGGTACAGTTTCGCTGCCTGAAGTTCTCCTGCCAGAAGGTCCTACTCACGTCTTGTTATAGCTCCTTTTGATCGGTTCGTGGGCACACCAAATGGTTCAAAGTCCATACAGCTCATCCAACAACTCAGTTCATTTTAGTCTTGATGCCGGTGACTGCTGTCAGAGTGAGGTTTTGTAGTGATATTCTCAATGGCGGGCTTCGATTTGGATAGATGTCACGGAGCTCGATCAAGTATACGGGGAGAAAGGGGTGGCACTTATTGGTGTGGGATGCTGTTTGACAGGTCTAGAGAGCTGAGGATTTAGTTAAGTCTGATCTGACCTACATCATTGACTATTTTGAGGATTTTTCAAAATGGTTTTATTGAGTGGCTTCTACTTGGCCCATTGCCTTGGGGATATCTGAGTGGAAGCTGATGTGTTAGTTTGAATTTTTCACAAAAGTCATGAACATCCTGATTCTTGAAACGTGTCCCATTATTTGAGATAATAGCTTGGGGAAAACTGTATCAACATATTAAGTAGTTCTGGATGAACTTTGATATCTGCTTTCCAATGATGTATGTCATGGGGATGGCTTCCACCCTTGGTAGTATGCGGTGGTTATGATAAACTTATGGCCATTGGATGAGGAGGTGGGGTTATTTTTTTCCAATGAAGTCGAGTCCCTACTACGAAAAAAAGGTCATGGTGTGATGGTGGATGACTCTTGAGCTGGAGCATGGATGAGGTCCCCATGCTATTGACAGTGTAGGCACCTTTTGATGTAGTCATGTGCTTCTCTTTCCATAGTGGGCCAATAGTACCCCGTCCTCAATAATTTCTTGGCCAAGGTCATTCCGCTCAAGTGTGAACCACAAATACCATTATGTACCTCAGTTAAGGCGGTTGATGCCTCCTCAACATTTAAGAAACGTAATAAGGTTCCCTCTATGCTCCTACGATAAAGGGTATTTCCTAGGATGACAAATCGAGATGCTTTCTTGACAAAGGTTATTTTTAGGCTTGAAGGTAAGTCAGTAAGTAGGACCCCTATTCGCAAGTAGGTATAAATGTCATGGTACTAGGGATCACTGGGACCAACGATTTCACACAAAAATTCTGACTCTGGTACCTCAAATGGGGGAACGAGAAGCTGCTCTACCAAGAATTCATGTTTTGGGACATTGCAAGGGATGTCCAGTAGGGATCCAATCGTTGCCATGGTGTCTGTCACTTTGTTGTTTTCTCTGGGAATCTACTCAAATGTGATATCTATGAATGATTCTTTGAGACTCTCTACCAAATTTTTGTATGGAGTCAGCTTATCATCCTTTGTTTGGTACTCATCATTCACTTGATTTATTATTAGCTGGGAGTCTCCATATACCCTGAGGGCCATGATGTGCCACTACACTGCTATTCTGAGACCTATGGTTAAAGCCTCATATTCTGCAATGTTGTTAGTGCAGGGAAATGCCAATTTGTAGGATCTAGGTATACAGTCCCCCTGTGGGGTGATGAAGAAGACACCAGCTCTTGATCCATGCTACGTGTAGGAAACATCAAAGTAGAGTTTCTAGTGGTTGGCTATGTTGAGATTGAAGATGGATTCATCCAGAAACTCTAATATGAGTGGATTCTCTGAATACATGGGTGCTTTTGCAAGCTAATTTGTGATCACCTAGCCTTTGATTGCTTTTCATTCCACATACTTGATGTCATATTTAGATAGAATCATGACCCACTTGGCCATCCTTCTTGTGAGCATTTCCTTTGACAATAGGTACTTGAGGGGGTCAATTTTGGCGATGAGTTTGATTTTGTGTGCCAACATGTAGTGTCTGAATTTTTGTGAAGCAAACACTACTGCTAGACAGGATTTTTCGATGAATGAGTAGTTTAACTCATGCCCGACCATTGTGCGGCTAATGTAATAGATGACCCTCTTGGTTCCATTTTCATTGTGTTGAGCCAAAAGAGCACCAAGGGCTACTGCTATTGCTGATACATAGAGGATTAGTGGCTTTCTTGGGATCGGTGGCATGAGGACCAGAGATGTGAGCAGATATTCTTTGATTTTGTTGAAGGCTTCATCACACTTGTCATCCCACTTGTACGCTACCCCCTTGTGGAGTAGGTGAGAATAAGGGATTTTCTTGTCTTCCAATTGTGCTATGAATCTACGGATGGACTAGAGCCTGCCTTGGAGGCCTCTCAATTGTTTCAATGTTTTGGGTGCTTCCATCTCGATGATTGCTTTTACCTTGGTGGGATCTATTTCAATACCCATCATTGACACTATGTATCCCAACAAATTTCCTGACTTTACGTTGAAGACACACTTCTTTGGATTTAAGTGGACCTTGTATTCCTCCAGCCTGTCGAAAATAGCACTCAAGGTTGCTATGTGATCTCTCCTCTTTCTGGATTTTGTTAGTATGTCATCAACGTAATCTTCGATAGTTTTGTGGATCATGTCATGAAAGATTAACGTCATGGCTCTTTGTTAGGTGGCCCCAACATTCTTTAGGCCGACTGGCATCATGTTCCAATAGTAGGTCCCCCATGGACAAGTGAAGGCCGTTTTGTGTTGGTCTTCTTTGGCAATCATTATTTGGTTGTATCCAGAGAAACCATCCATTAGAGAAAGAATTTCATGTCCCACTATCATGTCTACAATAATGTCAATGTTAGGAAATGAGAAATCATCCTTTGGACATGCTTTGTTTAGGTATCTGAAATTCGTGCAGATTCAGATGCCCCCATCGGATTTTGAAATAGGTACCAGAATTGACACCCACTCTGAGTAGTCGATTGGCCATATAAATCCTGCTTCAAGTAGCTTCTTCAATTCCATCTTGACTAACAAAGCAATCTGAGGATGCATTTTTCTAAGTTTTTGTCTAATGGGCTTTGCTTTAGAGTAGACTGCTAGATGATGGACCATAATCTCTAGATCAAGCTTGGGCATGTCGACATAGCTCCATGCAAAGTTGAACTTTCTCTCCTTTAAGAAGGCTGCTAGGAGCTCTTGTTCCTATGATAGTAATGACTTATCATAGAATGTGATGTGCGAGGTTTCTTCTCTTCCCAAGTTGACTGGGTTGCATTTTTTGGCTAGAATCACTAATTTTTCTTGATGTAGAGCTCTTAGAGGAAGATTGAATCCCCCATCCTTAGGCACCTCAAAGAGGTTTTTACCATTAGATGCATCCTTTCTTTTTACTATTTTTGGGTCAGAGAGTGCCACAATGTGGTTTTCACTCAAGGACCTAGAGATTATTCTTAGTTTTTCGCTTTTGCGACTGAGGGATTCAATCATTTCCCCATAGTGTGCATGTGTGTCCAGCTCAATGATGAATCCTGCTTTATGATCCCCACATGGAATATTATCCCATAGTCCCATGAATTCTGAGAGTGCCTCATCATTTTTGAATGTGTCCAGAACTAGCAGTCCTCGTTGGTCGTAATCGATGAGTTGGGGGTAGACTAGGTTGATTTCATGGTTTTGATTAGTTGACTCAAATGACATGGTACTAAGCATGAGGATAGAGTAATTTTTAAAGAGTCTAGGTAAATCAGTTATGGCATCTTCCTCATCACTACTACTGCAGACATCGATTATGTTGAATGTGAAATTATCTAAGGGCAAACCAATGGATACGGGCAATTGAAGGGCGATTGTTGTGTGTTGAGGAGTTTTGACCTTCTTAACTAGGGGATTTCAGCCACGTATGGTTATACTCGAAGGGGTACATCTGAGGCCAAGATTTTTCATTTGCGTCTCAGGAATAATAGATATTAGAAGCCCGTTGTCATTTTGTCCAAGCTTTTTGTTTCTATCATAACCCATCGCGAGCATCATTTGTAAGCCTTTACTGCTATCATCCATAGGTAGATCAGTTGCTATTATCTCTCAGCCTAGATCTCCCCAACTTCGGAAGTTAGAAGAGCCTGTTGTGAATGTTTGGGATGATGAAGCATCCTTTGATTGTGGTCATCCCCGTGACCTAGGAGATTGTGGTAACTCTCCTATCACGAAGGCATTCTTTGGGATTGTATAGTGTCCACACCCATTGTCCTAGATAATAATCTTGATGTCAGAGATGGCGAGGATGGCAGGTGTCTTTGTCATAGAAGTGGAAGCAAGAGTAGCTGGATCAATGTATGGAGTTGATGGGCCTTCATCATTTTTTGGCACTTGGGGGATTTTGTAATATTTTGCTTCTAGGCTCTTGTAGTAAGAAAATGGTTTGAGATCCCCATGTATAGTGACCTCCTAGCCTTGGTATGTGAATTTGACACATTGGTGGAAGGTTGATGCCATCACTTGCATCCCATGGATCCACAGACACCCCAAGAGAATATTATAAGGAAAATATAGGTCAAGGACCTAACAGGTGGTTTCCATAATTGTTGGCCCTACTTGAATAGGGAGTTGGATAGTGCCCTGAGACACTCTTTCTTGATCATCGTACACCCTAATTGTGATGCCTTTGCCTTTTTCAATGGAATCTTTTGAGATTCCCAAATTATTTATGAGCTTGAGGGAACAAATGTTTAAACCTGCACCTACATCCACCAAGACTCTCTTGACTTTGTTCTTATGCACCAGGACTTCTAGATGGAGTGCATGATTATGAGATGGTTGGGTAGGAAAGTCTTGATCGGAGAATGTAAGAAGATTTTGGGTAACGATATTTTTGACCATAGCTTGGAATTGTTCAGCATCAATATTCGCAGAGATGGTGGATGAAGCTAATGCTTCCTCAAGGATTTTTCAGTGGGCAGATGAAATCTTCAGCAACTCCATGATGGAGATCTGAGCTGGGGTTCTTTTTAATTGATCAAGGACATTATAGCGACTGGGAATGGATCTTGGGTTGGAAGTGAGTGCTCTAGGAGGCTGAGATGACCCTGCGATGGTAATTTTTCTGCCTCTTGTGGTGACTCCATAATCAGTATGGGATCCTTTGATGGTGATACCAGAGTAATACTCGTCCAGGTATGCGACGACATGGTCGTATACATGATTGACACTTTTGATTGTTCCCTTCCTCTTATCATTGTTATTGTTCCCTTTATTGTTATGATTGGGCATAAGATTCATGTAGATTTTGAGATTCTGATTTCTCGTTGGCTGCTCCACATTTATGATTTTTTTATCAATGAGGTCTTGGATTAGGTTTTTTAACCTCATGCAACTGTTAGTGGCGTGTCCTTTGATTTTGTGAAAGTCACAGAGCTAGTTTTCATTGTACCAGGGTGGTTTCACTTTTGGCTCCTATAATTCTCATAGGTGGGAGCCTTGATGAGGTTTTCGTTTATCAATTTCTTCATGACAACCTCGAGTGGTTCCCCAAGGGCAGTGTACTTCCACTTGGGGGAGTTTTTGTTTTGCTGGGGTGGCCCCCTTTGATCGTTCACATTGTTGATAGTTTGATTGTTTGGTTGTTGAGTCACCATGTTAGCTTGGCGATTGTTTTGATTGTTGTTTTGGGGTTGTTGTTGGGGTGTTGGTGTGTTTTGTTGAGGAGCATTGATGACAACTTTGGCGTCGACAACACCATTGTTGGTAATGTTTCTATTTTTCACCCATGTGCGAGGTTTGTCATTGTAGTTGGTGGATGAGCGATTGTTTTGTTGTTTAGGATATGTGGGTGCCCCTCCTTGTGAAATAAGGGCTCATTCAATGTTAAGCGCCTTGGAGATCAATTGATCGTATGTGGTGATACCTTGCACCTTGAGATGGAATACCAAGGTTCCTTCGAGATTGGAGATGATGGTGCAAACTTGTTCTTCTGGCATGACCCATTTGCTCCTATTGGCCTTGGATCGCCATTGTTGTAGGAATGAAGCAAATGATTCGTTCTTTCCTTGTTTAAGAGTTGATAGTTCCTCTCGACTAACATCCATACCGATATTGAAGGTGTAATTTTTTATGAATGTGTCTACTATCTCTTAGAACTTTTTGATGCCTGGAGGAAGGCAAGAGAACCACTCCATGGCATGGCCATCCAAACTTCTAGGAAATAGTTGCATTAGATAGGTATCATCATATGCAACTTCCATGCAATGAACTTGGAATTCCCTGATGTGATCTTTAGGGTTTCCCGTCCCACGATATTTATCAAATTTGGGGATCTCGAATCCCTTTGGGAGCAGTTTCATTACAAGACTCCTGTCAAATGGGTAGGGACACAAGTTGTTGGGTGTCTTTGTGGTTTTCCCTGATTGAAGATCAAATACTTGTTGTGAGAGTAACTTGATCTGTGTTGCTACGTCATTTTGCAGATTAGGGGGTGGAATGAAGGTGTTCTGTAGTGGATCACTTGTTGGAGGGATGAGTGAATTGGTTGGTGTGTTGATGGATGGTGCTTGCACATTTTTTTGTGCCAAGTATGCTTGTACTTGTTGTTGTATCAACAACGCTTATTGTTGGTCCTGTTGTTGTTGCACTAATAGTTGTTGTGCATGTTTTGTACACACGCCCCGCCATAGGCAGGGACCCTCTTTTTTTTGCTCCTGATAGGCTATTGTGCTCCTGTCTTGTTTTGTGTGCCCCATTTTCCAAGCCCAAATTGGTCATGTGCCTTCAAACGATCAAATTCCCCTTACCAAATACACCTACTTAGGGTATTCAAATCCGTGGAGAAATAAAGTCGTCTGTCCCCTTTCTGCCTTTTGTCTTGTTCCTGCTATTTTGGAAACATCTGTGAACCCCCGTCGGTCCAGTTTCCACATCTTTGACTTTGGGGCCAACCTTTTTTGGATTTGGGATGTGTTCCTGGTGCCTAAATGAACTGTCAAAGTTTCATCAATATTCGGTTAAGTTTCGGTGGTTCCGGAGCTTCGTCCCCCTTTGGCTGTTTTGGAAACATCCGTGGACCCCCGCCGGTCCCGTTTCCACAATTTTGACTTTGGGAGCAACCTTTTTTGGATCTGGGGTCTGTTTGAAGTGCGAAAATGAACTGCCAAGTCTTCGTCAACATTCTGTTAAGTTCCAATGGTTTCAAAACTTTCCCTTCAGAATTTCCTTCCTCCTTGGTTGTTTGGAAACATCCGCGGACCCCTGTCTCTCCCGTTTCCTCAATCTTGACTTTGGGCCAACCTTTTTTGGACCTGGGATGTGTTTGGAGTGCATAAATGAACTACCAAGGTTTCGTCAATGTTTCGTTAAGTTTCGATGGTTTCAGAACTTTCCCTCCAGAATTCCCTTCCTCCTTGGCTGTTTGGAAACATCCATGGACCCCCGTCGCTCCCGTTTCCACATTTTTGACTTTGGGGTCACCCTTTTTGGATCTAGGATGTGTTTGATGTACTTAAATGGAAGCGCAAGGTTTTGCGTCAAAGTTTGGTTAAGTTCCGGTGGTTTGAGCTTAAGTCCCCTTTTCTTTGTTTTGAACATCCGTGATACCTCCCGCCGACTTCGAGCCAGACCCTCGTGATGAAAGCCATTTCGGGACTTCTGCCTCTCGTGTGGATTTTGAACGACCAGCCATCTCCTTCACGCCCCTCGAGGAACCCGGGCCCTCATTAGCGGTTCCGGTCATCCCCTCCGCCAGGTTGTTTTGGAACATCGAGAGCTTGCCTCCTTCACGAATTTGTTTTAAGCTTATCGGGGCCGCCTCCTTCCTAAATTTGTTTTGAACATCAAGGAGCGCCTCCTTCTGGTTGTTTTGAACATCAGGAGCGCCTTCTTCACCGGTTTTGGCTTCCGTCTGCTGTCTGCCTTCTGGCTTTCTTCCGCCGTCTTTCCGCCCTCTGGCGCTCGCACCCTTGAAACACACATTAATGTTTATGGTCCAAATGAGCTCCAAATATGAATATCAAGAACTTTTGAAGATGCATGGATAAATCTAACGGGGAATTTGTAGGTTTGATGACATTTTCCTTAACTCATGTATAAATGCACTTACGACCTTGCATTATTTGCGAGTCGAAAGCCTTAGTGGGTCTATCCAAAGAGGCCCAATGAGGGAGTTGTCCTACCTTTCCAGATGATGATGATTTCTAAGGAGCTTCTGCATCCGTCGGGGCCATAATCCGTAGTCTGTCGTCCACAACTCGTTTGATCAAAGGAAAGACACTACAAACACATCAAACAAAGACAATTTGGTGAGTTTATTTCTGATTGAAATGTTGACTAAATGATGAAATTACTTCTGATGTGTAGATGACAAACTGAGAAAAGCAGGAATGTATTTTAAATTGCTAGATAATGGAGGGTAGGTGAAACCCTATTGTAAATCAAATCTGGGCCATTCGATGTAATTGAATCCTATCCATTCATTTGGGCTTTGGAAAACTATAAATAAGGGCTTGCCCCTCATTTGTAGTGTTGAAGTTGTTTTGCAAACATTTTACAGCAATAGAAGGCAACATTGCATGATTTTATGGATGTTCTCTTTGATTTTGCTCATCTTGCATGCATGGTTCTACTTCCATATTAGTTTTAGTATTAGTTTTTTGAATGGCTGTCATGATGGTGTTGTTGTTATAGTATTTGATGAACTTCCAGCTCATGCTTTTTGTGGTTCATTGATGATGAATCACTTTGCAAAGCTAGTCTGAGTCTCTTTCCTTTATTGTTGCAACTTAGTTCGATTGCATGTACATGATGTGTGTATGTGATGTGAAAATCTACAATCCTTAGAAGATTGCACTAGTTTTGTGTAGCTGTAGGTTTCTCTTGGTCAAGCAAAACTTAGTTTAGGAAGTCTATCTACTTTAGCAGCCACCATTGTTACTGTTCATTCTCAGCTTAGGATTAGAATAGCTTTCTTATCCCTTCTTCTTTTGCTATTTTTTTAATCTTTGATTAGAGTAGGACCCAAAGCATCACCATGAAGCTAAATTAGATGAACTTGATGAGTTTCAACTTGCCGTTTTGAGTGGATAGCCACTATTCATTCACTTCCAGCACTTTGAAACTGCATTTGCAAACCCAACTTCCCATGCTTTGTAACTCATCCATAAAACCACCTTATGATTCCAGCAAATCACATCAAACAACTGAGATATTCCAAGCACTGTCAAGATCTGACATTAGAGACCTTGGGATAGTGTTCTGCAATCTGATTGTGGAAGATTGTCTTTCAAAAGAGGTAGTGCATCTACGCATTACCTGTGTTGAGAAGTGCATAAAAACACATCAACAGAACTGACACTAGAAGGAGGGCATGACATGTTGAGGCTACAAAGCTGAATGTTGGAATTCGAAAAGAGCACTTCCAAAGAAGAAATATGAGATAGGGACATCTCTTTCAATGCTAAAAATTAAAAAAAATTGAAGGCAAAAGAAGCTTAGTCAAAATGGAGCAGCATGCACAAATTGACATCACTCAGCTGCATGCAAATTTGAACAAGAGACTAAAGAAGCCATTGCAACAATTTGCATTGGTGGATAGATGTCGGATCCATTGCACTCATAGGCACAACGAGCTGGGATGTCTCACATTCTTGAGCAAAATTAAAAGGGTATTGCAGGGAGAAATTCCCTTGTGGGAAATCTATCAACCTTTAGCCCTTGCAGACTTTGAGGAAGAATTGACAACCATGGCAGCCAAGGCATTCAAGGCGCTGATCCAGGAACATTTGAGCAACAAGGATGGACCAAGATTGGAGGAAGTACTAATGGCAAGTTGGTGTAGATTTCACAATGCACCAAATTCAGAATTTATGTGTTCATCATGTGACAACATCATTTCTCAAGCCAAGGGTTGTTCAAAAAAGTTGGAGCAGCTAACTCTCAATGAGGAGAAGTCATCCCATGAGGCAGAAGAGATGTCAACATTTGTAGGACAACACCTTGAAGATAAACCAATTAGTTGGACACAAGTTGGTGTTGGGACAACAGACATAGAAAATGAAAACCAAGGGGGAGGAGCTAAAAGTCTTGGGATAGCAAAGTGCATTGATGAAAATCTGATTGTAACCAGTTTAGTAGACTTTCCCTCCATTGAAGAAGAGCAATCCTCCACTCAAGAAAAGGAACAAACGACAATTGAAGATGAATTAATAGAATTTGTAGCAGTATATGCTAGGACAGCCAACACAGATGTTGAAAATCAAGAAGAAGAGGAGGTTGAAAGCCTTGGGGCAGCAGAAGGAGATGGTCAAAGCATAAGCAAAATCAAGTTGGAAGACCTCTCCTTCATAAACGACATCGATCAAGAATCTGAAAATGAAAGTTTGGAGTGGGAACAACCACTCGCCACAGCTGTTCGCCATCCAACTTCTCTCCCAAGTGATGATGAGGACCCGATCATGGAGAGATATGACCAACTAGTCTCCAGATTAGCAAAAGATTGGTCGGAGCTGAAATACCAAGTCGATTTGGAGGTGCTACTATTGCCAAATTGGTGCAGACTTCATGATTCATCACACTCAGAGTTCACATGTGAACTGTGCCAAGAAGCCATCAAACAAGTTAGAGGACAAGTGGAGCAACCAAGTGCTCGACCTCCTCTACTTGCTGCCCAGATCAAGGTAGAAGACCAAGAGCCTGAATCAAGTGATGGCTCAGCTGAAGGTAGGCCTCAAGGGGATGTTGGGGCAGCAATAGAAGAAGGACAAAAATATAGTTTCGAACTTCCGAGTGATGAAGTAGATCAAGTGGGAATGTTTTCCACCAGTCATCAAGAAGTTCTTCCTCTTGAAGAGCATTTGCACACCATGAACGATAGGCTTTACGTCGAGCCCTTGGAGGGAAATTGTACAGTAGACTTTGGTCCCCTTGATGAGGTGCCATCTATTGATGACTTCTTCCATTGGGAGTTGCACTACAAAGGTATGCTCATGTCGAGGGAGAGCACATCCCAGAAGACGATAGTGATGAATACATACTCCTTGAGCCCTTGAACAGTGATGCACTAGAGTTTCCAGATTGGGAGAGGAGCTCCTTCTCCATTTACAACGATAGTGAGCAAGAGGAAATGAGTGAATGTCATGATGAGATGCATGAACATCAAAAATAAGAAGACAAAGGCAGAGGTGCTAAGATAGTTGCTAACAAAGATGAAGCACTCGACTGACTACAAGATGCAACTTGGAGTCCTTCCGCCATGATCGTTGTTGATCCTCCTTCGTATTTAGATGGCTACAATAGGACAGATTTGTGCATGTCATTGTCCCATGACGTTGAACACCACATAAATAAGGACAACCCTTAGGGAAGGAGACGAGACAACATGCTGCCCCTTGGGGATAGCAACCAAGTGGATCCCAAGTTTGCAGATGATCAATGTGGAGAAGTATTTCTTTTTGAAGTACTACCAACCTGGGTTGTAGGTCCCATTGGTGGATTGGAAGAGTTGTCTGTTGCCCCATCCTCCCAGCCTTATGCCAACTTAATGTCTGAAGTGTTGCACCCTCCAACACGCCTGCCCGAGGCTACCAATGCAACGATCAAGGATGTTATGCTTGCTCTTGATTGTCCAATGCTGCCACATCCGTATGATGACATCCAGGTTCTATCCTTCCTTGCCCTAATGGTACCTGTAAGCTTAATGGCTGATTATAGGAATGAGAAAAATATGAACATGTTTATGGATTAACCATGGGTTCAACGAAACCTCCTCAATTGCTGATTTTTCGTGATGACATGATTGAACTTGAGTGTTGCAACATTGAATTTCCTTTTTCAGAATATAAAGACAAGTTTGCATGGTTAAGAACGATAATGATTTCCCGTTTGCTTGTGCATGCATTATGAAATCCAATGAACATTAATGTTGGCTTGCCCTACCTGAACATAGTGCTTTGTAAATATCTTTGTACATAGCCTATTTTGAGTAGTATAGGTTTCTTGTAAATACTCTACTTTCCTGCTTTCTTTAGGTTAGTTGGTTTGTGTAGGTTGCTTGCTTTATTTGCTTTTTGTTTTCTTTGGCTTTGTTGTTGCTTTGCTCGGGGTCCCTTTG
>VDFB02136758.1:0-16099 GCA_007258455.2 Sequoia sempervirens
AGAAAGAACAAAAGAACCAGAAGTTTAAGAGAATCCTAAAACTCTGAAGTATGTAAAGTTAAATCATTCTATAGGAGACAAGAATAAAGGTGTGCAAACTAGAAAAATTGCAGAAGAGTATTGCCTGATTTCCAAGATTGATCCTAAAGATGTCAATGAAGCTTGCAATGATGAAAACTAGATGGAAGCCATGAAGGAAGAACTGATGCAAATTGAAAAGAATGATATATGGATACTTATTCCTAGACCTAAAGATAAAAATGAGGTTGGTACTAAATGGGTCTTTCAGAATAAGCTGAATGAACAAGGTGAAGTGGTCTAGAATAAAGCAAGACTAGTATGTAAAGGGTAGTCACAAATGGAAGGTATTACTTTTGAAGAAACCTTTGCACTTATTGCCAGAATTGAAGCTGTAAGGTTATTTCTTGCTTATGTTGCATATAAGAACTATAAATTCTATCAAATGTATGTGAAGTCAGGTTTCTGAATGGTGAGCTAGAAGAAGAAGTATATATTGAACAACTAGATGGATTTGAACTGATTGATAAGGAAGAAATGGTTTTCCGACTGAAGAAAGCTCTATATGGACTCAAGCAAGCCCCCAGAGCCTAGTATGCTAGATTGGATAAATACTTATTGAAGCTTGGATTCAATAAAGGTATTGCTGATAGGAACTTGTATTCCACATTGGATCATGACAAAGAGTTAATTACTGAGTTCTTTGTTGATGACATTATTTTTGGAGACGATAATCTATGTATGAAGTTTTTTGATGAAATGAAGAATGAATTTGAGATGAGTATGATTAGAGATATGAAGTTCTTTCTGGGATTGCAATTTACTTGGTTAGATAATGTAGACATGCAAAATTAGCATTTTGCATTTGATTAGGTTCATTCATTTAGATTTCACATTAGAACCATTCATCAATTAATTAGGTGCACTTTCATCCATTCATTAGGTAATTTCATCTCCAAGGATCATGTATTTAAAAAATCAAATAAACATTATCATCAACCTTTTAATAAATCAAAAATCCATTTAAATCAAATCCTAAATCATATTCCATCATTTTATAAATTAAATAAATCAATTGTTTAAGTCCTAAAAGTCAACTCACCTAATCATCATTAAACTAACATAATCATCATCTATTTAATCTAACCCTGATTAAATACTAATCTCACCCACTTGTATTCTCTAGATATCTCCACTTGCACAAGTAAATCAATTTTATTGATTTATTTAAAAAACCTCATTTTCCCTCAACATGACAAGTCCAACATGGCATTTATTGCTTCTTTTCTTGTCCCCCTCTCAAAATTTATTGCAAATTCAAATTCAAATTCTCCCTCTCATGGGAAATCTTCTCAAATCTTGCACAACTATTGGCCTATAAACATTTGACAAGTGGCCTATTCTCATTGGAGGATCTTTAGTCCCACTTTCACCATCTTGGCCAATCTCTCATCAAGAAAATCTATAAAATAAGGCCTTCATTCTCATTCATGGATCCACAATTTTATGCAAGGTTACTCTCTTGGTTTGAGAAATAATCTTGTTCTTCATCTCCATTGCAATACATCATCATTTTAGCTATTGATCAAGGGTTGGGAAAGGATTACTAGCACATGTAACACCAATCCAATATGGAATAGGTGATTATCTTGCTTTTGAAATGTCTTCTTGATGTTGTTTTCATTGCTTGTGGTATTTCTTTAGCATAGATATGTTATTTCATAGAGGTATTTGCAGATTTGTGTGTTTTAGACTAACCTTTCTAATAAGTATTTGAAGTTGGTCTTACATGCAAATTTAGGGTACTTCATTATGGTGCTAGAAGGAGGGAACCTAAGAGTTTTTACATATATGTGTTGGTTATCTTCGTCTAATATTATATCTATGTCAAAACTGTTTCATTTGAAAACTTGTTCCATTTTTTATTAGAAATATGCTAATAAGAAATCTTTTGTTATAAGGCAAGACTATTCTCAGCTACCTCCACCATCGTACTATGTTTATTATAAAGAATATTTGAACTTTCCTAATAGAATTTTAGAGAATCCTGGGCATGAATATTTAATTAAATGATTTCATCTTTCTATTTTTCTCAAATTTGGTGGAACATGGAATTCATTAATTTTGCGAATTTGTCGTCAATGAACTTATGCCCTTCATTCTTCTTAAGATACTCTTCCTGATGCTAACAAGAGGAAGATGCTGGCTGGGGTTATAAATCTTAGAAATTTTTTCAAATTTTTAGGCAGTTTAAATTGTTCAATATGAACTGAATCTTTGGTATATATGTCTCTTTGTCTTGGAGTTTTATGCATGCTAATCTTGTAGGAACGCATTAAGTCTTGAATTGGAATGACCCTCTATTGTTGATTAGCACATATTTGTGCCATCTGGGAAGTCATAAACTTTAGCTAATCCATGTGCATATCTCATGTCGATTGGGTTTCTACGTGTTGTATTTACCATTCCCAAAAACCTCTTCTTGGCTATCGTTCTTCAAGTGTCAAAGGTGCTTTCTTGGACTTCTACACATAGCTATGTCGTATCAATTAGAATCATTATGATAGCATGAAAGTTGTTTTTCTTTCTTTTTAACTAGCATTTTAGGCGCTGACAAGGAGGCCGTAGCACTAGGCAATGGAACACAACTTTACACCTACCATATATAACTACATCTAGTATGAAAATCTTCATTCTTTTTGAATGCTATTAAGGCACGAATTTAAGAGCTAACAAACTTCATGTCTTTGATTCTGCAATCTTTGTCTATTGTGTGCTAATATCTCCTTTGAGTATTCTGTCCAACAACATATTGATTACATTTGGTGCTGGAAACAACTCACTCTCATAGAAAATTACAAAATTTATGCCAACCCAACATTTGAAAGATTTGATGCCCCAACACGTTAGTGTATTTGTTTGCTTTAAACTTCTGCATCTGCGTTCGATGGATTATTAATTTTGCATCTGTATAGGGAAGATAACAAGAGAATGCATGAGTTTGTAAAGACCTTGACGTATTAAGTAGCAACACTCCATTTCAACATTACTATTTCAGTCTAGTCTTAAAAACGTCCTGTCACACATTTATCCATAGTTATCATGAAGTTTTTTTAAAAAATTATCCGTAGTTCCACCCTCTGTTAGTATGTCTTAAATGCGTTGGTATACATAATGGCACTAGTTTGTATCTAGTCATATCGCTTTAGCTGTTGAACTGTTGTATAATAACTGAGCAGAAGCATTAAAAACGGTGAGTTTAGTTGCATTTTTCTAGATTACTTATACTGTTTGAGTTTTTGAGCAATTTTTATGAGTAATCTCCTTGTAAGTTTCATTAAAGACAGCTATTAAATGACATTTTCTATGTTGCACCCCATAATCCATCTGTCAAACTGATTTAAATAATGGAGGAATTTTATGAATATGCAAAGTAGGTAAAGGCTGCTAGTATCTTTCAAATCTGTATGCCACTTGTTCCATTTAAGTGTCTGAAACAAAATCATTCATGGTGCAGTTTGCTTGTTGGGTGCATTAATAGCATGATCTTTAAAATATATCTTGTACATGCCAGAGCTTTTTCCTATCATGATCTATGCTACGGTCTATGGGATTTCTTCTTTAATACCTTGATAAATTTGTTTTACTTTTGTGCCACGGTTTTCACAAAGATTTATGTCATTAAGTTTGTATATATTGGTTGTCTTTTTATAATATAATTAGTTTGAAAACTTTTGAGAAGCTTTATCAGCGAGTCTTTCTTTTTATCATCTCTTTCACTTATGATTACATCAAGCTATTGACTTATTGATTTTGAAGGCCATTGTTTTCAAAAACCATTGTCGGTCATATCTTCTCATGGAATCATATATTTTTGATAAAAAGGGTAAATATTATAATGTTGGCTATCAATTTTTTCATAAAAATGAAAGAAGGTGCAAGTCAAAAGCACATTAACATTCATTATTGAGTTATTATTTATGGTTCTTTACAAAGTTGACATGCCTTAATTGTGATATTAATAGGTACAAAGGAAAAGCGAAAGGAAAAGGTACAAAGTGAAGGAGAAGGCTAGCAAATGATAACAAAAGGAGAATTTTTTTTGAAAATTCAAAGTGTTTTTTTTAACACTTTAAGTGTTTGTTCAACACTTATTTATGAAATTGTTACCTTTTCACTCCTAGGGCACTAATTTTCCTTTGGAACTAAAAAGAACAATTTGATTTTCTCCATTCGCAAAAGGTTAAAATTCAAGCTTAGACACTTACTAGAGTTCATTTTGGGTTAAAAATTGGACAAGCAATCTTCATATTTCATTTGGTGCTTAAAATGAATCACACAATTGCTTTGAAGGCTATAAAATGAACAAGTGCTTGAATTGTGATTTTGTCTTGGGTGCATTTTGAATGCGTATCCTTTCCCCTTGCGCTTTGTGCGATCTAGGGTGCAAGAGAAACACTCAAAATGCATTTTATTGCTTTGAAACACTTCGATTTGGGCTTAAAATTGAACATCTTGTGCGAGTATGAGTAGGGGCATTTTCGCATAAATTCTCTTTCTTTGTGCCATCAAAGATCGATTGAGTTACAGATTGTATCTTTGCTTGCTTTTGTTTATCTTAGAGGGCATACCTTGGGGAACAAGTACTCACCCAAGGGAATGACTCAACCGAGAACACTCTAAAGCCAAGAGTATTTCCAGTAAGGATATAAATGTGGGTATTGGTTAAACGTCATTATCATGTGGTTGGCTCTGACAAGATGGATCTGAAAGGGGACTCTTGCCATATGGGTCAATCTCCACGAGTGGAAAGTCCTTACTAGAACCCATGTGCTAGGATTTTCCAAAATCCTTAATCTATTTGTTGGTGCAAGAACGGTCGTTCTGAAGCTGCCCCACACTTTTACAGTCTTTAGTAGAAATGGAAAACATGCCATGGGAGTTTCATGGGTGTTGATGCTTGGCTGCCCCGTATAAGTGAGTGTCATGGAGGGGAGCTAGTGGGGTCAAGCATCTAACCATTCGCTAAAGATAGGCGTAGTTGGACTTGTCCAAGTGGGGATTCAACAAATATTGTCTTACACATCCATAGGGCTTGTACTTGTCTTGGTTTGAAAACATAGTGTTGTATTCAAAAACATTTTGCAAACAAACATTCAACATGATTCTCAAAATTTCAAACCCTCTTGAAGACAAATATCATTGACTCAATCCATATGCCATTGCTTTCCCTTGGGATTCACATCCTTAGAGGTTCCTAAGCATTGGATTATACCTCAATTTTTCTTCTTGAGTAAACAATAGGAAAACCCTTGCCTTAAGATCATTGAATTTCAACATAAAATATATTGTGGGGTTTAAAGAAATTAAGACATTGGACATCTTAGTTTGAAACTTTAATCAAAGAGAGTGTTTTTGGTAAAATAAAGACATTAAGTAAAGATAAAAAAAAGTGAACTTTCATGTGTGTTGAAGACTCCAAAATCCCAAAAGCACAAATCATTGATTGGAAATCCAAAATGTTCAAATCATTTCTTGGTTACAAAGGTCATTAGGAAGCATTTGCATGCTCTTCAATACCTAGGTCTAGGAAAACAAAGTGGTCTTTTTAGGTTCATCTAGGGATAAAAAAAAATCAAACCTCTTTCATCCATCTTTCAAAACATCAAACATCATCTCACAAATCATGTTTTGAAAAAACCTTGAAATCATCCTTGAAGTGCTAGGCTTTATGACAAAATCAAGCAAACACCAAAATCATTGAGACCAAGTCCTTGAAAACATTTATCAAAACACCTTGGGCTAGGAATGTGTAAATGCATCCTTTTGCATATCCTTAGTCAAAGTCATCCAAATCATCTTGTCTAGCTTAGTGTATGTAGATGAATCCTTCTCCATATACTTAGTGAAACAATCATTTTGTTTGGGTAGGTGTGGGTAGATGCATCCTTCTCCTCACACATATCCAAATCATCATCCTTTAAACACAACTATCATTTAGATCATTATCAAACATCTTAGGGTCTTTTTGTTCAAAATCAAAATCAAAATCAAAATCAATATCAAGGACAAAATCTCAAAATCCAAAAATCAAACCAATAAAAAATCCAAAGTCCTAGCATTTCATTCACGATTTATCAAAAGCCAAAAAATCCATAACATCCATCTTTAAACATCACCATCATATCATCATCACATTTGATCCTAAAAAGCATCCTAAAACTTCCACTTTGGGACATAAAATAGAGATTAATCCAAGGAACCAAGAGATTCATCTCCCATATTTTCGAAGATTGATCCTTGTTTTATGGTTCAAACGATATCTCAATACAAGAAGAGTATGGAAGCCAACAAAGAAACACCCGCTTCAAGTGATCTTAGCCAAACCAATCCTGAAATGAATCCCATTGGGGATGGAAATCTCACAATTAGCCTTCCAACATCATCGCAAAACCCACAAGAGGAAACCCATGGAGAGGATCATACCTTTGGAATATCTCATGAAGAAATAGCGAAAATGCTCCAAAATTTGGGCAACCATAGAATCATCAACATCATGATGAGACTCAACCCTTTGTTGTACATGCTTGAACTAGCAAAACAAGGGGCCAAGTTGCCTTTGGATTTTGATGTGAGAACTATAGTAGAGGCATCTTTTCCACCAATCTCATCTGCCATCCCCATTTCATCCACACCCCCATCTCAAAACATCACAGAAAATATCCTGCAAATCACAACATCATTTGCTCCAGCTCAACCCAATGTTAACAAGGGAAACACATTCCTCAATGCACTTCAATCACATCCTCTTGTGAATAATCAAAACTTGGACGCAAACACCACAGTGGAACAAAACATCCTCCATAATCCATTACACCAAAATATTCCTCTTACTTTACATTATGACCCATCATCATCTTTTCACAGAGCACCACAAACACCTCTTCTCACAAATCCACAAGAGGAGGGAGACATGTTCAGACCAGGGGGCATTTTCAACACTACAACACTCTCACAAGGATTCACCTCCCTTACATTTCCACCTCTCCCACCATCACCATTATCATCTACACCACTCCTTGGTTTAGGGCTTCTCCCTCTACCAAGTATCCATCAAAACAACATCCCAACTATCAATCAAAACATTTTTCCAAATGCTCAAAACTTATTGTTGACATCACAACAACAAACGACAAACACACAAGCAATGGCAACATCATCAAACACCCCCGCAACATTGCAAAGAATGGTCTCTCAAGGGCCAATCACATCAACGACGCCACTTACCACATCAACAACACCATCCACGAATCACGCAATCAACATGACAACACCATCCACCAGCCAAATAATCAACACAACATCATCATCTACCACCATTCCGAATCCACCACCACCTCCATCACCACCAATGTTCACCACATCAAACCAATTTGACGCAACATTACAAGCCACTTTTTAAAGAGGATACCAACAAGTGCAAAAACAAAAAGCTGTGCAACAAGCCGCTCAAGCTGCACAAGCTACAATACAAGCACAACAAGTGCAACAAGCTCAAGCATTATTACAACAACAACAACAACAATCCGCTCAAGCTGCCCAAGTTGTACAAGCATTGCAAGCACAAAGGGTCACTCAAGCACAACTATTATTGTAACAACAAGCCACACAAGTGCAAGCCCAAGCACAAGCTCAAGCACAAGCACAAGCACAACTTCTTGCACAAGCAGTGCAATTGCAAGTGTATTAGCAAGCACTAAAGCAATACAAAGAGTAGCAAGAAGTAGCAGAATTGGCAGCCCAACAACAAGCATTGTGGGAACAAGAACAAGCAGAACAACAAGCGTTGTTAGAATAGCAACAAGCGCAGTAGCAAGTAGAACAACAAGCATTGTTAGAACAACAACAAGTACAACAACAAGCAAAAATCTTAGCACAACAACAACAAGAGCAACAACAAGCATTGTTCATCCAAAAGCAAGTAGAAGCCTACTTCACCCGCCACAACATACCAATACCATTGAACAATGCACCAACCAACCCATCCATCCAAACCACGATTGCAACACCCCAAAACACATTCATCCCACCCCCTGATCCCCAGAATGATATGACAACACAACTCAGGTTGCTCTTGCAACAAGTGCTTGACCTTCAATTAGGGCAGACAACTAAAACGCAAAGCAACTGGTGTCCCTATCCATTTGATAGGAGCCTAGACATGAAACCATTCCCTAAGGGATTTGAGATCCCTAAATTTGACAAATATCAAGGGATGGGAAACCCTGAAGATCACATTAGGGAATTCCAGGTTCATTGTATGGAGGTTGCATATGACGATACTTATCTGATGTGGCTATTCCCTAGGAGCTTGGCAGGCAACACTATAGAATGGTTCTCTCACTTACCCTTAGGCATCAGAACATTCTAGGAAATCAGAGATGAATTCATTAGAAACTACGCATGTAACATTACAATGGATGTTAGTCTCGAAGAACTATACGCTTTGAAACAATGAAAGAGTGAATCTTTTGCTTCATTCCTTCAACGATGGCGATCCAAGGCCAATCGGAGCAATTGGACCATGCCAGAAGAGCAACAAGTCTGTACAATCATCACCAACCTTGAAAGCCACCTGTCATTTCATCTCAAGGTTTAGGGAATCACCACCTATGATCAACTGATCTCCAAGGCACTTAGCATCGAAAGAGCCCTTGCAACCCAACCCATCGAATCAACATCATATCACAAATTGCAAAACAACTGCCTGTCATCAAACTACAATGATGAACCTCGTACATGGGTAAGAAACAAAAACATCACTAATGATGGCATCATTGATGCTAAGGTGGTCATTAGTGGTCCACGCCAAAATACACCCACACCGCAAATCCAACCACAACGCCAAAACACTCATCACACAACATATCAACCCAACAATAACCCCACCATCAATAACATCAACGACCAAAGAGGACCACCTCAAAAAAAAACATACCCCAAACGAAAATACACTACTTTGGGGGAACCATTTGAGGACATCATGAAAAAGCTAATCGATGAAAAACTCATTCAAGCTCCTACATTTGAGGATTATCAAGAACCTGATGTCAAACCTCCTTGGTATAATGAAAATCAACTATGTGAGTTCCACAAAATCAAAGGCCACACCACAAACAGTTGTATGATACTCAAGAACATCATCCAAGATCTCATCGACAAAAGACTTATAAACGTGGAACCACCTCCTAGGAATTAGGATCTTAAAATCCACATGAATCCAATGCCAAATCATGGCAACAAAGGGAATAACAAGGATAAAGGAAAAGGTAGTGTAAATCATGTATACGAAACAGTTGTTGCCAACCTCAATGAAAATTGCATGGTCATCACCATCAAAGGTGCTCATGCCAAAGACTATGGAGTCACCAAAAGAGGCGGAAAGGTCACCATTGTAGGATCATCCCAACCAAATAGAGTCCCTACATCAAGATCCGTTCTGTATAGCTACAATGTTGTAGACCAACTCAAAAGAACGCCAACACACATCTCCATCATGGAGTTGTTAAAAATCTTATCAGTGCATAAAAAGATCCTTGAGAAAGCATTAGCCTCATCTACCATCCCCGCAGACCTCGATGTGGAACAATTCCAAGCTATGCTTAGAAACATCATAACACCTAATCTCCTTATGTTTTCTAACCAAAATTTTCCCGCCCAACCATCTCACAATCGTGCACTTCACTTGGAGTTCATTGTGAACAAAAAAAAAATCAAAAGGGTCTTGGTGGATGGAGGTGCAGGTTTGAACATCTATTCTTTTAGTCTCATCAAGTAGTTAAAGATATTAGAAGATTCCATTGATAAAGGGAAGGGCATCCCAATCAAAGCATATGATGACCAAGAAAGAGTGTCTCAGGGCACAATTAAGCTCCCTATCCAAGTAGGGCCAACACTCATGGAAACCACATGTTAGGTCTTGGACCTTGAATTGCCATATAATATCCTCCTAGGATGCCCATGGATTCATGCGATGAAAGCCATAGCATCAACCTTCCACCAATGTGTGAAATTCACACATAATGGACAAGAGGTTACTGTCCATGGAGATCCTGAGCCATTTTTATACTGCAAGAACCTTGAAGCCAAATATTACAAAATCCCCCAAGTGCCAAAAAATGATGAGGGCCCATCCACATCATACATCGATCCCACCACTCTCATGTTCACTTCTGCGACAGAGACACCTGCCATTCCCACCATATCCGATATCAAGCTCATCATCTAGGAGGACAGTTGTGGAAGTTATAGGCTCCCTAACAATGCTTTTGTGATAGGAGAGTTACCACAATCTCCAAGATCATGAGGACACCTACAAGAAAATCAAGCTCCCACATCTCAAACCTATCCTCAAAATTATCCTGAATTCACAAGGTGGGGAGACCTTGGCCATGAGGTAATTGAAGCAGATTCATCAAACATGTTGTATCAAGATGAAAGAGCGACACCTGAATTACCAATGGATGAAAGAAGCAAAGGCCTACACATGATCCTTGCAATGGGCTATGACCAAAATCAAAGACTAGGACAAAATGACAATGGGCTCTTAATACCAATCATGCCTGAGATGCGATCTATAACAAATCTTGGTCTTGGATGTACCCCTCTAAGAATAACCATACATGGCCAAAGTCCTCTGGTTAGAGCCGCTAATGTTTCTCCTCAGCCAGTCCTAGTACAAGTGCACTCCCCAATATCCATAGGGACAAACATGCATAACTTTATCACTGAGCCCTAATTAGTAGCGATGATGAAGATACCTTATCCAACCTACCTAGGTTATTCAAAGATACCACCCTGTGTATGATTAGTACCATATCCTTTGAACCAAATATTCAAAATCATGAGATCTGCTTAGTCTACCCCCAACTGATCGACTATAACCAACGAGGACCACCAGTTCTCGATACATTCAAAAATGTTGAAGTGCTCTCAGAATTCATGGGGTTGAGGAATAACATTCCAGATGGAGATCACAAGGTAGGATTCATAATGGAGCTGGACACACACGCCTACTATGGGGAAACGATTGAATCCTTCAGTCGCAAAAGTGAGAAACTAAGAATCATATCCAAGTCCTTGAGTGAAAACCACACCATGGCACTCTCTAACAAGAAAATAGTAAAAATAAAGGATGTATCCAACGGTGAAAACCTCTCTGAGGTGCCTGAGGATGAAGGATTCAATCTTCCCCTAAGAGCTATTCATCAAGAGAAATCAACAGTCTTGGCCAAAAAATGCAACCCAATCAACCTAGGAATGGAGGAGACCCTGCATATCACATTCTATGCAGAATCATTATTATCAAAAGAGCAAGAACTCCTAGCAGCATTCCTAAGGGAAAGACAAATAAACTTTGCATGGAGTTATGCTGATATGCCAGGACTTGATCCAAATACTGTGGTCCACCACCTAGCAGTGTATCCAAATAACCTATTAGACAAAAGCTTCACAAAATGCATCCTCAAATTGCTTTGTTAGTCAAAATGGAGCTCAAAAAGCTATTAGATGTTGGATTCATCTGACCAATTGATTATCCAGAATGGGTATCAAACTTGGTACCTGTTTCAAAACCTGACAGAGCTATCAGAATCTACATGGATTTTAGAGATTTGAACAAAGCATGTCCCAAGGATGATTTCCCACTCCCCAACATTGACATGATAGTGGACATGATAGTAGGGCATGAGATGCTATCACTAATGGATGGATTTTTAGGATACAACCGGATTATGATAGCAAAAGAAGATCAACATAAGACAACTTTTACTTGTCCATGGGGGACCTATTGCTAGAACATGATGCCATTCGACCTCAAGAATGCAGGAGCAACATAACAATGATCCATGACATTGATCTTCCATGACATGATTCACAAAATAGTTGAAGACTATGTCGACGACATCCTAGCAAAGTCAAGAAAAAGACAAGATCATATAGCAACCCTAAGTGCTATCTTTGATAGATTAGAGGAATACAAGGTCAGACTAAATCCCAAGAAGTGCATCTTCAGCATACAATCAGGTAAACTACTAGGATACATAGTCTCCATGAGGGGTATCGAGGTGGATCCAACAAAAGTCAATACAATCCTTGAGATGGAAGCACCAAGGAACTTAAAGCAACTAAGAGGCCTCCAATGTAGGCTCCAATCCATTAGAAGGTTCATAGCACAATTGGCAGACAAGCAGAACCCATATTCACACCTACTCCACAAGGGGGTAGTATACAAATGGGATACCAAGTGTGAAGAGGCATTCAAAAAAATAAAGGAATATCTACTAACACCTCTAGTGTTAATGCCACCTATCAGCCATTGATCTTATATGTGTCAGCAACAGTAGCAGCCCTAGGAGCTCTTCTTGCTCAGCATGATGAAAACGGAACAGAAAGAGCCATATACTATATCAGCAGGACAATGGTTGGTCATGAGCTAAATTACTCCTTCATTGAAAAGGCTTGCCTCGCAGTAGTGTTTGCATCCCAATAATTCAGACATTATATGCTGGCACACAAGATAAAGCTTATTGCCAAAATTGACCCCCTTAAATATCTCTTATCAAAGGCAATGTTAACTGGCAGAATGGCAAAATGGGTCATGATATTATCAGAATATGACATCAAGTATGTTGAGAGAAAAGCCATCAAGGGTCAAGTTATTGCAGACCAATTAGCAGAAGCACCTATGTATTCTGAGAATCCCCTTGTCTCAGAGTTTCCAGATGAGTCTATTTTTAACCTCAATGTTGCTGATCACTGGAAACTATACTTCGATGGGTCATATACACAACACGAATCAGGAGTTGGTATCTTCTTCATCACCCCAAAGGGCGCATACCAGATCGCCTGGCTGCATTTCCTTGCACTAACAACATTCGCGAGAATGTAGGGCTTTGACTATAGGTCGGAATAGCGGTCGATGGAATATCATAGCTCTCAAGGTATATGGAGACTCTCAATTGATGTAAATCAGTCAATAATATGAATGTCAGGGCAGGGGATGACAAGCTAACCCCATACAAAAAATTGGTGGAGACTCTAAAAGAATCCTTCATCGACATAACATTTGAGCAGATTCCAAGAATCAACAACAGAGCAATAGACGCCATGGCTACAATTGGGTCTCTATTGGACATCCCTCATAATGTACCAAAATATGAATTTCTGATTGAAGCGATTCGTTTACATTGGTACGAAGTCGAGAATATGTGTATTGAAATCGTTGAATGCAAGCGATCTTTGGTATGACATCACGCGCATATCTTGAAATAAAGTCTTACTTTCGCTGACCTACCATCGAGCCTAAAACAAACCTTTATCAAAAAGGCATCCAAATTTGTCATCCTAGGTGATACCTTATACCGTAGAAGCATAGAGGTTACTTTACTGTGATGTCTAAATGTTGAGGAGGAATTAACCACTCTAACCGATGTTCATAACGGTATATGTGGCTCACACTCGAGCGGAATAACCATAGCCAAGAAATTGTTGAGGCTAGGGTACTATTGGCCCACAATGGAGTGAGAAGCACATGATCACGCTAAAAGGTGTTTACAATGTCGGCAACATGGGGACCTCATCCATGCTCTAGCTCAAGAGCTTCACCCGATCATCGCACCATGGCCCTTTTCACGTTGGGGACTGGAGCCTCACGTGGGAAAATCTCATCCAATGGCCACAAATTCATTATAAGCAGTGAGTACTTCACAAAATTGGGTGGAAGCCATACCCATGACCTATATCACTAGAAAGCAGATCTCAAAATTCTTCCTGAACTATCTCATATGTCTTTATGGTGTCCCACAAGCCATTATCTCAGATAATGGGACACCCTTCAAGAACCAGGAGGTTCGCGACTTGTGTGTGAAATTCAAAATCCAGCATTGCTTCTCCACCCTGTACTATCTCCAAGGCAATGGCCAGCGAAGCCATGAACAAAACCATCCTCAAAATCCTCAAAGCGGTCAATGGCGGTTGTGGCAGCACTTGTAACTTAATCCCACCCTGGGCTTGTCGAGGCCGACATCCGCGCACCTTGGCCCCATTCTCCTTGGTCTACGGATCAGAAGTTGTACTCCCCATTGAGATCGAGCTCCCATCCCTTAGAATATCACTGCAAAATCTCATCACTGATGAAGAATATCGGGTTTCAAGACTAAACAAGCTGGAGTTACTGGATGAGAGACGCATAGATGCTTTGAATCACTTACAAGTCTATCAGAATAGACTCAAACGAAGCTACAACAATAAGATCAGAAGCAGGACTTTCCAAGTCGGAGAACTGTCTTAAAAGAAAATCATAAGAATGTCCCAAATCCCAGCAGCAAAGGCAAGTTCGAACCCAATTGGTTAGGGCCTTACATCATCATAGCAAGCTATAAATTAGGGGCATATCAGATATCAACACTTGAAGGGGAACCTCTGCAGGAGCCCATGAATAGCTCCCATCTCAAAAAGTTTTACGCCTAATTCTTCTAGGTATAGAACCAAAAAATCCAAAAAATCAGAAAAAGTCCTAAAAAAATGGTTACTTTGGCGAAAACCTAGCAAATATGCGTCTTGGTAACAACAAAAAAATAAAAAAAGTAGAAAAATCCAAAAAAATTAGAAAAAGGATAAAGAAAAAAATTGTCCTCTAGTGAAAACCACTTTGGTGGCACTTTGGGCAAGTACCTTGGTGAAAACCTTGCAAACAGGCGCCTTGTGTAAATAAGCACTTTCCATCCACTAGGACCTTTATAGCTTGTTCGTCATTATCCCTCCATTTCACTTCCATCATCCATCTCATCTCCATTCATCACTCATCCACTCACATCCACACCATAGCTTGGTCCTGTGTTCGTATCATGATCCCTCCTAGTACTACTCAACCCATTCTCAAGGTCAGTTTGTCTTGCCTTTATCGGAGTAGTCTATTGCATCACACTGGGGGCACGTTCTCATCGGATTGGATTTGTATATGGTCTTAAAGTCCTCAAAATTAGAAAATCCAAAAACATCAAAAAATCCAAAAATCCAAAAATAGGTCAAAAAGTCACTCAAAAAGCCAAAAACAAGGTCGTCTTGTCGAACTATGTCATCTCTGAGCTTGAACGTAGGAAAGGTTGATCTTTGATCATCCCCCGAGACATTTAGGTCAGTCCTATAGGAGTCCGTCATAATAAACTGACATCTCATCATGTATATCGTCATCTGTAAATCAGTCAAGTCATTAGTCGAACTACGTGGTCTCTACGTGTATAACGTAGGCAAGGCTAATCTGTCGATCATCCCCCGAGGCCCCTAGGATAGGTCTTTAGGTTAGTCTCTCAGTCAAAATCTTAGAAAATCCCAAAAACATTGGAAAATTGAAAATCAAAACATTTGCAAAACTTTGAAAAAATACCAAAAACAACCTCAAAACATTGTAAAATTCCAAAAACATCCAAATATTTGAAAAAATCCATCTGCCTCATCTCACTTGCACCTGCAATAAGCACCATTTATAATAAACTGATCGTCATCCTCAACTTTTGGTGAAACAATTAGAAACAAGTCTAGCAGGTTAAAAGTAAATCTCAAAAGCGTCAAGTCTCAAGTCTTAGTCAGTACGTAAACAAGTTGGTCAAGTCTTTGTGTCAATAGTCCATCATCCAAACAGTCTCATATCAATCATCTGATAACATCATGTTGTAGGATGAATCCTTCCTACAAGGGGCATTAGTTATCAAAAAGAACATTTTGGATAAACAAAATGACGTGTCGCCATCCATTAACATGTCCTAGGATGTATCCTTCCTACAATGGGCATTATCTTTTGGCAATAAGTTTTGGTTATTATCCTTAAAAACACATTCCCTTTTGGTTAGCGGTATTGAAGAACATTAGCTTGTTTGTGTGCTTGGTCTTTTTCTTTTGACTTATCTTATTGCGCTCAATCCAAGGACCTTTTGATGATATCTGAATGAAAGATTTAGAGAGATAGGAATGGG
Source organism: Sequoia sempervirens (assembly GCA_007258455.2). Classification (NCBI taxonomy): domain Eukaryota; kingdom Viridiplantae; phylum Streptophyta; class Pinopsida; order Cupressales; family Cupressaceae; genus Sequoia; species Sequoia sempervirens. Next base: position 16,050 of record VDFB02136758.1, read on the forward strand.
GCAACAATCATCATTCTTTTGTTTGTTGTTCTTGTTGGACGTTCTTGTAA
>VDFB02136765.1:0-13255 GCA_007258455.2 Sequoia sempervirens
AAATTGATAAAGTTGGAAAAAGTGAAAAAAATAAAAAATTATGCAAAAAGGGAAGGTGTCAGGTGAACCGTACGGGCCTATAAGAGGCCTCATCGTATGCCAAATGCATAAAACAAGCACAGCGAGGGAAGAAAGGTGCAAGGAACAGCAAAGTGGAGATTTGATGGTAGCAAGAAGGCAACGAAGGAGAGTACACCGTATGGATTCCCACGCTATACACAGAAGGAATGAGAGTTGGCAATTACACGGTATGGAAAAGTAAAGGACAGAGAGAGCTCACCATTCAAGAGAAAGAAGACACTTTGTACAGCTTGTATCAAGAAGCAACCACCATACGACCAATCCTCATAGAGAACGACAAATGTGGGAAGAGTGCACAGTACAAACACAAGGCAATTAACATGCCATACGCCATCAAATGGAAAAGAAGCAATGAAGGGTGTAATCCAAAGCACACCGTACGGCTAATCCCCATGTGGTATGGATGGAAGATGGAAGGAACGAGTGTTGATCTCACATGTACAACAATCACCAGACAAGCCACACCGTATAGGAACAAGGATCAAAAAGCCGAAGTCCATATGGGTAGAAACGAGCAAGGGACGTATGGATAAAAAGCTATGATGCACAACAACTGAGTTCCTGCAGGGTACAAACGGGTTGGAGGAATAAGAGAGTACAGCTACAAGGAAGCACGAGGAAGGAACGACGAACTAGTGGGTTCATCGTAGGTGAGCAATTACACTTTATTGTGTCGTACGATGGAATTGGATAAGGTAAAAAGTGGACCCTAGAAAAGTACAAAAACTACATGCCAAAATAAATAGTACCATACCATCCATCGACCTCAATCATTCAACACAAAAAATAATTATCAAGCCTTGTCGTTTCTAAGTTTGAAAAAAATGGATGCTAGCGGTAGCGGGAAAGGAAAAAAACTAATATACAGGCCAAAGATTGCAAGAGGAAAAATGGACAAAGAAAAACGCGACAATGTCATGGTTGATACTCTCACATGGGAAATTCCAGAGATTTTGAAAGCTATCTAAAAGCAATGGTTACAAACTACAATCAGCATGCACATAAAAGTACTATTGATTATATGGGATATCTAGTTACCATTTCTTTCCAGCCTAATGATTTTTGGAGGGTTTTTGGTATACCTGCATCAGGAATAGCGGTAGCAAGACCAACAACGAAAATGGGGGCAAAGCAAAAATAAATGATAATAAAAATAATTTGCAAGTAGAATTTAACACAAAACAAGGACACAATTTGGAATGTAGGTGTCAAGGGGTTAAGGAAGCAAATGCTAGCTAATGCTGATTGGAAATGTATGATGGACCTCATCAAATGCAGGTTGATAGGGTCAAGTAGGGCATCAGACATTGCAACCTAGATGGTGGACTACATGTTTGGGCTAAGTGTAGGGAAAATATATAATTGGGCTCACTATCTATTTGAAAGAATAAGGGAATTCTTGGCTTGCAAACATAAGACCTTCTATATGACAACACGCTATAGCGTTGTTCCTGGATGATGTGTATAACCAAGTGTCGAGCACCAAGTTGGGCAAATTTCAACCTGCTATAGATTATGACAACTCATGGCTGATGGTGTTTCGGTGGACTTCCCTAGATGCTCAAGTGACAGCAGGTGAAGAAAAAAAATAGGGAAAAGGAAGAGGAAGAGGAAGCAAAAGGAGGATGAGAGCAATGATGAGTATGAACAGATAGCTATATCTTCCTCCATGGTCAACACCACACATGTGGCTACGCACTTAGTTGAGATCATATCTTTGAGGGCTGAGGCCCAAGCGTTGATTCCAGCAATGACAGAGGGTGTAATAGCCGAGAGGGCAATGGCAGTTGAGGGAGTAGTAGCAACCGAGGGAGTAGTGGAAGGGGCCAAGGAGACATTGGTAGCCACCACCACTTCACTAACACCATCGACAGCTGACACAGGAGTACAAACACCTCATATCGATAGTTGGTTGAAGCTACTCGGCTCCCCCATTCGGTTGGAGAATATATCTCCAATACACTCACCCCAACAGATGGAGATAGAGATGGAGCAGCCAACGATCGTACCATCTGCAGTAGAGAGCACACAGTTGGACACCACATTGCCGGCCATCAAGCAGATTCTCACTCCCACGACAATACCAGTGCCAATGGGAGAAGTAGAGTAGCTTCAACCAGAGGTAGAGGAGTCTACACAAACGGTGGAGCACATCCCTTTTGATGATAAGATGCCAACCGCCACCCCTGCCACACCTAAGCCAGCAACTTTCGATTCCATTGAAGAAGAATCAAGTGATTTGAAGGGAGACTCAAGTGGTTCGGAGGGAATAATTGTACAAATTTCCGAACCTAACAGGGCAGATCTGATGGGAACCATTGAGAGGTACTTTCAGAGCTTAGAGCCCATCACAGCAGTTATACAGGAGGTGTTAGATATCACCAAGACACTAGATCGCAGTCACTCTCCCGTAGCATGGCAGGAGGCAGAAAGGATTCTACAATTTATGGAGACAAAGTACAAGGAGTTCACTAGTTTGCTCCTAGGACGAGGATGGCCAGAAGTTGAGACTCCAGACATGTTGGCGGCTTGGTACCCCACCAAGCCTACATTTCAAGGGAAGGACAGTAAGATGATAGCACACCTTTTTGGCATGGAGAAGGCTTACTGAGAGCTGTTCTATGGTTTAAAACAATAGGAAGCATCCAACTTTAGACTAAACAGCAAGATTGATGAGGCTATAGCCATCTCTCAGAAGGTTCGTGCAAAGGCCGACTCCCTCACTAAGCACTTTCAGAGTCAACTCTAGCAATGAACCCAACTCACAAAGGCTGAAAAAGAAAAGGTGACAACCAAAGATATAGAGTTGATGGAGAAGGATAAGAAGATACAGGCCTTGGAGGAGGAGATGGCCAAGCAGGTTGAGGCAAAAGACCAGGAAATAGCAAGAATCAATCAACACCTGAAAGAGGTTGTACACTTGGTGAAGACAGCCAGAGAAAAAGAGTTGAAGGCTACGCACCACCTGAAGCTGAGGATGGAAGAAGTGTATCGACTTCGACAACTTAGCACTCAGACAACCACTCCAACTTCCTCGGTCCACCCAACTCCAAGGACATCATCTCAACCATCCACTCATTAGATTTAGTTTCTATGTAGTTGTCTTCCAATTTTTGTAGTAGTTGTCTGGAAGACGACTTGTTTTCTGGGGGGGATGATGTAGTCGGCCATGTCTATAAATAACTAAGTTGTAATCGGCTGTACTAATAGTATATATAAAATATAATAGAATAATACTTGTGCACAGATTAATGTAAAGTTGTAATCAAAAACTAATTCGACAGTTGGGTAGTTGTAGGAAGCATTGCTGATGGTTGGTATCTCAACCAACCTCGGCTGGCTATTTATGTGAACATTTCATTTGTAGTCAGTACATGATGATATTATGATGTAATTGCTGATATACTTGATGAATGAATGTGATTTCCTATTCTATGTAATTCTCGTGTAATGTTATGCTCTGTTATTGTTGCTGTAAATTCTAGTTTACCCCATGTTCCATTGTAAACCACTTAGCAAGTAAACAGGTGAGTCCCATGGTACTTTTCGGATATAGTTTAGAAATTTTGGGAGCACTCCATATTTATTGGAGAAGTACGCTATTTTTGGAAAGCGCCAAACTTTATTAAGTTTGATATCCTATGAAATTAAGGTTATGTTGGCATGGTTAGAATTCATAATTGCCCTATTTAAGTATTTTTCGTAACTTGATGGTTGTGCAAAAATATAACTATTTTTAATTATAACTTGACTCATATAGTTTAAAAGTAAATCAATATAATAGCCACTTTATAAAGAGATAAAATATGGTTTTTTCTAAAAAATTATTAAATGATTATAAACATAACTTCTAGAAAGATCCCAAGGGGTTATAAAAGGAGATTGAGAGAAGTCATTTACTCATTTTGGATATTTCATATTTTCTTGAAACCCTAGTTGTGGAGGTTGAGTAGGTTTGTTCAACAACAACCCTACAATGAAAACCCTAAGGCAAAGATTAATTTTGGGAGTAAAAGATCTTCCCTAGCCAATACGGCATGATTCATTCAAGGTCACAGCTTGTACTAAAAGGATAAAGTTTTGAGATTGATTTGTGTTGATTCGAGTATATATTTCTAGCAGGAGTTAAAAGGAAGAGATCTTTATCAAATAAGGCATTCATAGTGAAGGATTTTACATTCATTTTATCAACCACTTCATTATTGTAGTTGGATGTACCATGTGAAGAAGGCGCTTTGAGTTTGAAAGGAGGTTGATCCCTTTCTCCAAGCTATCCTTCATCAATTTTGGCCACTTCATACTAATGCATAAGGTGTGGGGTTTTGTAGAGTTGATAGCAATTTTGAAGAATATTTGAAGTCAATAATACTAGTTGCCCATTATATTCTCATACTCAAATCCTTCAGTAGTAGACCTCCACGTATGTTGGTCATTTTCAATTTAAAAGATTATGTTGAATGCTTATCATCAATTTACTAGATATAGTGTGATTTCAGTTTTCATCATTATTTCAGCCTTTGGAAATTTACAATGAATATTCTATGAACTGGTTTGATTGTTCACTTATTTCATCCCAAAAACTTGTTAAAATTCACATTAGGTTTGGAACAAAACTAGAAAACCCATTGAAATCTTAGAAGGAACATTACAAAACAGAGGATGTAAACCTTCTTGGATTTCTATCAACAAATTTGGAGATGAAAACCCTCATCTCCTTTGGGGCAATTCCATCTAAGAATTGCTTGTGAGCTGATTTTTTGTTTTTTAAGATTTGGAGCAATTCGGTTTGTAAGCAAATTTTGGCATTCACGATTTTGAAGGTTTTCATTGCTGAATTTTCAAAATTATTTGTTGTTTACCATCCTTTCAATGGTCAGATCTTGAGCACCAAACTTTGGAGGAGTTGTCAATTGCCATCTGTTGTTTCTAGGGTTTGGGACATAGTTTACATGTTATTTGTCATCAATTATTGTTGCACCAGCCATACAAGGAGATTTTATTGCCAATTACTATTCTAATCGCTATCATAACATTGTTTCGACTTTGGAGGACCATATCAGCATTTCATGCCATTATATTGGGAGTGCCATTATATTGTTGTTACGATACTATTTCAATCGATACTTGGGTGCATCAACATTGAGAGGACAGTCAACATTATTTTGGGTGAGTGTCGGCCTTGTAGAGGATTCTTGGCTGCGCAGACTTTTTTTAATAAGTTTGAACCGCCATTTTTACTTCCCAACCTTGTCATAGCCTTTCCAATCTATTTGCAGGAGCCCACAATTCTGTATAGGGCTATTATCAACCAAAGAGTGGCTGTACACGTCTGAAAATCAGCCATTAATGCCCATATTGCCATTAAAGTTAAAAATAAGTTTCCAGCTACTAGTTTTATTTTTTGGTTTGTTGTTTTCAATTTTTGTTTTGTTACAAATTTAGAAAATTACAAAAGAATCAGAAATTCTAGAAAATCTAAAAGGAGACATTACAAATTACTAGTTAAACTTTGACTTGTGTATACTGCACTTTTCTATTAAATATGTTATCCCATATTTTTGACTTGTTAAAAATTGGGATAACCAATCAAAATTTTGATAAGATTTAAAGATTTTCTCTTCTAAGGCACGTATTATGAGGTGCAAAGATTAGTAAATCTCAATTTTAAGTCTATAATCCTTTGGGTTACCATTTTTCATTCATTCTCGTCCGTTTTCGTGAAATTCTGAGTCATTTTTAGTGTGTTTTTGGTCAAATTCGGGTTTTTCTAACATCACTGCAAGTAGGAGTTTTTGAACTTGACTGCAAGTCATTTTTAGGAACTTTTTGTTTATATTGCAAGTATAGGAACTTTTTAAGTCTTTTACAAGTTACTTTTTCATTTAAGTTACTTGTAATGACTTCTAAAAATTCCGACTTTATTTTAAATCACTTGCAAATGCCTTAAAAAGTTCCGACTTTCACTTTAAGTTGCTTGCAATTAGTTGAAAAAGACCCGATTTTCTTATTTTGCTTGCAATAGCTTTAAAAAGGCCCGATTCACTTGCTTTAAATGACTTACAAATGCCTTTAAAAGTTCAGAGCTTTCTTTGTTTTGCTTGCAAATACTTATAAAAACCGATTTAACTTTAAAACACTTGCAAAAGTGTTTTTAAAAACCAATTCATTTTCAAGTCACTTGTAAAATGATCAAAAGGCAATTTTATTAAAGTCGCTTGCAAAAGTGTTTTAAAAGTCTGATTTCATTTTGAATATTGCAAAAAGCTTGTAAAGTCAGATCCCTCTTTTGAGTGTTATTTTCACTTGCAATAGTTCTCAAGAACCGGCGCCATCCATGATTGAAGCAGTTTGAGTTCTAGTTCGCCTCTCTTCCTCATTTCATGCAGATTTTATAGATCCAGGAGCTTTAAAATCGGACTTCAGCTGTTAATAATCAAGTCTTTTTCGTTTTTCTGAATTTGCAAATCACGCCTATGGTTTTTCTATCATCATTTTAGTTTGCAATCTTTGTTACAGGTATGTTCTTCTTTATTCGTTGTGATTTCTTTTTATTTCAATGTTTTTGTTTCATAAACCTTTTGTTTTCTGTTGCCATTTGTTCCTTGTTTATTTTATAATGGCATGTATTTTTAGAAAACGTTTTTCTTTTCTTAGAGGAAACGCGTTTTTATTGTTGTTTTCTTTCAAATCTATTGTTTTCAATTCCATACGCCCTCCATTCTAAATACGCCCCATTCAAAACCTTTCACTTTCATTAAAATGCGTTTTCTTCATTTCATAATGCCTTCATTTTCCCTCTCCATATTTCATTCGCTATTCTTATACATTTCAAGCTGGAAACGTGTTTTTCTCTTATTAGAAAACGTTTTCCTTAGTACTCCATTTACCCTCCATTTCATTTCATTTCCATACATATTCATATATCCTTTCATTTCACCTCAATCTCTTTTCATATTCTCATTCCCATTTCCTTGAAAAGAAGGAAAAGAAAAGAAATAAAAAAAATGTTGCTTATAGAAGCAAATCAGTTTTTTGCCTACTCACTACAAGTTGGAGATTTTAATAAAGAATGCAAGTTAAAAGTTTCCACTATTCACTTGCAATGACCTCTCAAAATCTCAACATGCACTATTCACTTGCAGCCGGCCTTCAAAATCCCAAAATGCCTTAAAATCGGACTTTTTGCCCTTGACTGCAAATACAAGCTGAAAGTTGTGACTTGCACTTTTCAAAGTTGCAATCTAACTTTTTCCTTCGTCATGAAAAGCACATGTCCTTTTCACTTGCAGTCAGCCTCCAAAACCCTGAAATGAGTTATAATGCTTATTTTCTGCCCTCATACAGCCAAAACACCATTCTGAGTTTGAGCCTTCACCATGTCTACGCCTGTAAACGTTGATGATGTCTTAACCTTATGGAACTTTCATTGCAGCCTTGCAGATTCTTGTTCGATGACGGAGGAACCTGCTTCTCCATCAAACAAAAAGATGAAATACAAATATGACAAGTATGAGAATGAGATTCCTCCGTCTCATGTTGTCTCGAACATTGAAGAAATCAGAGACACGGAGATTGGGCATGTTGATATGTCCGAGTTTTTGAAGAGAGCTGAGGAATCAACTTCTCATCATATGCAGTTGTTGCTGAGAAGTCATAATCATTTGGTTTCCTCTTTTCCTGTTGCTGCCCTAGAGCCAGAGTCCGTCCTTGCGTGCGCAACTCATTTTGACAGAGAATCCAGAACCATTAAAGATGATGATGGGAATGTGGTTATTAGGCTTGATCCAGAAACTATCAATAGGGTTTTCAGAGTTCCAAACTCACCTATGTATTCAGATATTTCAGTAAAGAGTGCTCTAGATCATTATGAACAGAAGAAAGAAGGTTGTATACAGCACATCAATACTAAATGGCTTTTGAAGCGTCGGACTTGTGTGTCTCGGTGGCCTAAGTTGTATCGATCTGAATTCAAAGAAGAGATCAATGATATAATCACTCTCTTGAGCAAGATAATGGGGTTGAAATTCTCCAATGTCTTTGAAAAGTGGATGTACAAATTCATAGTGATGAAGTTCAGCAAGACATCCTTTCTAGCTTTGAGAAAATCCCTTGCAGAATATTGAATCATGAAGGAGAATTACTTGCAACTGATATGGTCACTACAGAAATGGTAGCAAATCTTCGTCAAGAGCTAGAATCAGAACAGTTTACTATGGATTCGATTCACAAGTTTGTTAATCATCGAATGATCCTTGATAAAATGCAAACTGTTTATGAAGAGCATAGACTAGCAACGATAAGATATTTTGATGTAATCTTGAAGACTGTTGCGGTTGCCAAGAACACACTAGGCCCCGATCCAAATGAGTTGCAAGAAATTATCAGTAGATTTCAATCTTTCAAAGCTAGGATTGAAATAGAATAAAATATTTTATCTTTATGCATTTTGTTTTCGACAAACTACATGTAAAAACAAATTTTGTAATCGCAAGTGTTTCTTTCACTTGCAGTTTTATAAATTATAATTACATGTAATCAAGTTACAAGTCAAATTACAATAGGACTTGTAATTTGGAATAAGTCAATTGCAAGTAGTTGGTGGTTGAGAGAATTTCTCAAGTTAGTTGGGATCCTCCCACCTTTTTCTCATGACCTCTCTCCTATAAATACTTGAGAGGGTCCTTTGTAAATATATCTTTTTGGCAAGCAAGAAAACTCTGCAGAATTTTGTACTCATAAAGACTTTGAGCTTTATAGTTATAAGTTTATCTTTTTCAAATAATATCAAAGAGTTACAGATTTCAGACTTTGTGTTGAAATCCTACTTTGCATCCATTGTGTTCTTATGTCATTTTGGAGCATTACTTTGTGATTATTTGAAGATTGTGGAAGATTGCTAGGGAGAGCTTCAATTGAAATATTTTCAGACTTTGTGCTGTCAATGTTGAAGATTGAATTCATAATTTAGAAATTAAGAAGAATTGCAAGTCTTTGTGCTCGTAACGATTCACATTCATAGTAGTTAATAGGTACATCATACTTGCAGACTTTGTGCTGTTTTATGCTGTATATTATCATTAGAATTATCTTTCAAAAGGGTAGATAGGATTGCATATTTTCAAGACTTTGCACTTGAGGTTGTTTTCCCATCCCGAAGGAAGTGATGGAAGTCTTTGAGCTTTCAGGAAACTTCATTTCCTTTCTACTGAATTTATTGCAAGCTGCTGTTAAAGTTTATTTAAAAGTCCATATTACTTTTTCTGTGAAGAGAAAAGAGTTTAATCTTTCCTGAAACAAGAGGAGAGATTATCGTTCCACCCATATTTGTTTTTAGTTAGTTAGATAGGGGGAGCCTTCCCTTAAATAGGAGAGTTTAACTCACACACTGTGTTGAAATCACCATTTTGCCAAACCTCCTAAGTTTACAAAATATTCAACCAACAAAATATAACAAAATATAGAAAAATAAAAGAAGCTTTGCGGGGCATCGTGGGATAAAAGCTCTATTCAATTAAAACAGATAAAAAGTATACTATTGTAAAACTCCATAGTTATAATGTTGATTTTATTAGACTTAACGATGGATATTAGTGCCTGAAATGATGAATTTTGTTTGGTCAAAATTTGTGAGTGCATCTATGCATGTTCATGCATAGTTCTTTGTGATTTAGTAATTATACAATGAAACTTGTGACTTGTATGAGTCAATGACAAATAGGAAGTTAAGCATCAACCCTTGAAATCCATGCAAAAGAAAGCAACCAATGGTTATGTATAATTGTAAATTATATCAGTTAAAAAGGCTAATATTAAATCATCTAATAACCATTGAGAGAAGCCAAAGGCCAAGGCCTTTAAAGTAGAAAAAGGGTGGTGTTTTTAAGAGGATCTTTGCTTCTTGGTAAAGATAAAAGTTGGATACTATGCAAGGTTTATAACTCCACAATATGGAACCTCATGGGGATTCTTATCTATGGAAAGTTTGATATATTGTTTCCCTTTTCGGTGTTAATCCTTTATATGTAATTGAGACATCCATAACTGGTTGTTGTTTCTTACAACATTGAAGGAAGTTGTGTTTCTGTCTCAACAAGAATTGTGCATGCACTTGCAAAAAAGAAATACTAATTTTATAAACATTAAAATGAGATTTGATTGAGTTGCATTTATTTTTTCTTAACTATTTATTCAAACCCTTAAAACCATATTTGACTTAGCTCTATATCAAAATAGCTAAGGTCCTAATTGGCATGTTTACAATCTATACTTAATACATGTGATGTCCATTCCCAAAATAAAACAAATGCAATTAGGGTGTTCTTATTTCTAGCTAGCAAAAACTATAGATTGTGATCCTATGCCAAAACCCTGTAGCATCACAAACCAGAAGACTCACCTGTACAATTATGGTTGGAATATGTCTAATTTTTTCCACATTGTCAAGTAGGAATGAATCTGTTGGAAAGAAAGCCTTGTTCTTGAAATAATGATTTTCAATACGAGCAAAAGCCTGCCTAACCAAAACAAACACTATAAGTACTGATACATGAGTCCTGAAACAACAGTGCTCTATACATTTTACTTTATATTCTTCAAAATATGCATGAATTAGTAGGTGCATATGTACAATACCAAAATATATTGAGCTCAACAATATAGTCCTATAATCAAACAAAAATATTTTAAATTTTTTATTAGTCCAAAGGAAAAAAATAAAATAAAATTATTGACGTCCATAGATGTCTAAAAAGATAATTCACAATGTCAATTTATTTTCATTATAGTAACTTGAATATATACATGAAAAAACATTTAATAAATATTCTTAACGATAACAATTTGCTTATAACAGCATCAGTGTCTAAAGTTATTTTAACAAAAAAAGGTAAGATAAAGGAGATTTTATCGTTAAGCTAAGAAGACTAGTATGATAAACATTCTCAACCACTTAAGTTAATATTGCAGTCTAGAATATATGCAAATCGCTTAGTTATCAGCATACATATCACCTGCTTCTCCATTTTTCTAGAGATTTTCATTTCTGCAAAAAGTACGTAACTACTTAGATATTACATTACATGTCCCTCATTGACCCTAAATCATCCTTATGGATGAACATCATGCTTTCACCACCATGTGATTGCCTCACAATCATAGTCACATCATCTAAAATTTAAACAATATAAGGAACTAAAAATGACACTCTTATATTAATAGGAGGTTTATATAGCATGCAAGACTCTCTCTCTTCCTCAAGTCAACTCTTCTTTACCTAAACTTTATACTAATTATGCTATGCAAACTTGCAATTACAAGGCCATTGCATAATTGTCTCAATATGACTAATACAGAAAACTACCTATCTTTTTTTATGTTTATTAATTACTTCACCATTTTTTCCATGTTTTCTGATTGAGGTTGACTTTTGTTAGTATTTTAATTTGCACCTTTTAGTGACACAAAACAGAACAGATGTGTCGTCAAACCACTCTTCGAATTAGAAAGGAAAGGTCCCTGTAAATTAAAAAACTAACCTAAAACTTGACAATATGTACTTGCAATTTACAATCTTTACATTGATTTTTGGAGTGGTTGAGATTTAGGTTCATGCTGAATCAAATGTAAATATTGTTGGCGTCAAATCTAACACCTCTGGAGTGCAGGTTTGTACGGACAGCTATGTACACTACGCAATGAGTGCTCTTCAAATTAGGAGGGGAAGCTCCCTCGTTGTGTTGGAATGCATGGAAAAGAAAAGTAGCCTAGTCTATCTTTTTTTTGTTCTCAGGCGGAAGAAGCACAAAGGTTAAAGAAAACCAAGAGCGTTGCGGCTAAGGATTTTTACGGTTTCGCTTGGTCGATAACTACAACTAAGCCCTTCACTAAATCTATCGGTTTCCTCAAGAAAGCGAGCATGAAATGGAGCAGGGATCTATCGAGACCCCGATAAGCATGTTTAGACTCTCTACTTGAGGGCAAGGTGGCACAACTATCATCTCAATCTAAACAAGCTTATTGGATACAACAGATTTAAGAATTCACTAAGACGATCTTATGGAACCCTGTGTGGCATAACACTCGATCGAAACAACAAAGCCTTCACAAAACAGCCTTTATCTTTATAATCTCACGAAACCCTATGTGGCATAACCTTCGATTATATTGATAAAGATTCACAAAACAGATTTATCGCTGCAACTTCTCGAAACCCTATGTGGCATAACGATCGATCACAATGGTAAATTAACACAAAACAACCTTATCACCTCAATCTCTTGGAACCCTATGTGGCATAACAATTGATTTCAATGATAAAGATGTTCAAACAGATCTAACTTTTTGCTTGAGAGAGAAATATATGCTGCGCCTACCTTGCCCTCAATATTGCTCTTTTGGTATTTGTTCATGTGTCTTCGCTATTATGATTAAGTGTTATGCCACATAGGGTTTCATGCAATTGTAATGGTGGATTCTTTATGTCTTGTGAATCTTTTATCATTTCCAATCAGAAAGTGTTATGCCACATGAAAATTTCTATGAATAACGATGATAAATCGTTTTGTTAGTCTTTACTACTTTCAATCAAGTGTTATGCCACGCCAGGGAATTCCATAAGATGGCGTCAATAAATTCTAAACCTTGCTAAAATGTTGTAAAATACGGTTTTGGGCAATATCAAAGCATAGGTTTTTGTCCAATAGTTTGTCGATCCAATGTCAGTTTTATTGAACAAAACCTAAAGCAGAGACTTAAAATGAAGATCTTCACGATGGAGGAGCATTTCATGACGACATTTCATATTGCAGACGGTCATTTCAATGATCGAGACATAGTTTTCAATAATCAATTTATGAATTTCGGGGAAAAGCCCAAAAGCTCAAGTATAGCTCAGGGGCGCCCAGTTTGTTGAAGGTCAAGATTCTGGTCAAAATGCTCAAACATCCAGTCAATCTCTTCAGAACTAGTCTGGCTATCCGTCAAGCTATCCAGCGAAGCATTCCGAGAACCACAGCTCCGGTTATTAGCGACAGAAGTCAAAATCCCTAAATTTTAGGAGATAAGAATTTTGCTCTTTTCAGGCAAAAGCGCGCCTCTAGCCTGAGGGCGCCCATCTCAAGGAAGGGGTAAATCTTTACAGTTTCGATGCCAGACGCAGTCAATCCGTTCACAACTG
>VDFB02136766.1:0-23574 GCA_007258455.2 Sequoia sempervirens
GTACTATGTTAAGGAAGAGGCATGTATTTCTGATGATGAATCTGAAAATGAGGTTGATGATAGTGAATGCTTATTCTTAGCTTTGGAAAATAAATTTGTATCCACTAACCCTGGAAAGTGTGTAAGCAAAAGGGCTCCAAAAGTTAAGAAGAATAGGATGGAAGGTACTCTAGTTATCGCATTTCATGCAAGATAGAATAAAGACTATTGGGTAATTGATAGTGGATGTTCAAATCACATGACCAAAGATAAGAGTAAGTTCACTAAACTTAAAAAATATGATGGTCGTTTAGTTATGTTTGGTGATGATTCAGGAGCTATGATCTATGGTAAAGGTTCAATTAGTTTTGATGGAGTGCATAGCACTGATGATGTATATTATGTGAAGGGTTTGAGGCATAATATTTTGAGTGTTGGTTAGATGTGTAGCAATGGCTTTAAGCTTGTGTTTCAGAACAATACCTATGAAATTGGGAAAGGATATGAAAAAGGAGATATGATTGTAGCTAGAAGAAGAACTCATGGAAACATCTATCAGCTGAAAGGAGATGATGGTCATTGTCTTGTATCTCAGATTAGTGAAATTTGGTTATGGCACCGAAGAATGGTACATGTGAACTTTGCTAACCTGGTCAAGATCAATAAAAAGGAAATAGTTCGAGGACTTCCCAGAATCACAAGACCTGCTAATGCTATCTATAGAAGTTGTCAAGTGGGGAAGCAAACAATATGTAGCTTTAAAGGAAAAGAATATTCTACTATTGGTATGCTGGAGTTGGTACATACTGATCTATGTGGTCTGACTAAGACTAGAAGATTGAATGGTGATAGATATTTCATGTTGCTTATTGATGATTACACTCAGATGACATGGGTTTCATTTCTCAAAGAAAAGAATCAGGCCCTGGATAGGTTTAAGGTATTAAAAGCAAGAGTGGAAAATGAAGTAAATTTGAAAATCAAATGTTTAAGATTGGATAGAGGTGGTGAATTCACTTCTGGTGAATTTAATACATTTTGTGAGAAGCATGGCATAAAAAGATAGTATTATGCTCTGAGAACCCCACAACAGAATGGAGTAGTTGAAACGTAAAATAGGATAGTACAGGAAGCTGCTAGAACTATGATGAAAGAATCTAATGTACCAGATGTATATTTTAGAGAAGTGATACATACTGTTGTTTATGTTCTTAACAAAGTTCAGATCGGGAACAACAACGCAAAGACACCTTTTGAGTTATGGATTGGTAAGACTCCTACTATGAAATATTTTAAGGTGTTTGGAAGAAGATGCTATATTAAAAGAGATGATGAAAATCTTGGAAATTTTGATGCGAGATGTGATGAAGGAATATTTCTTGGATACTCTACTGCTAGCAATGCATACAAATGCTTTAACAAAAGGTTGAGGAAGATTATTGAAAGTGATTATGTGAAAGTTGATGATGACATACACAAACCTATTGAGATAAGTGAAGTTGAACCTGATGATCCTATATGTGGAAATATACCTAAAGAAAATAAGGAGAAGGAAGAACAAGAAGAAAAATAAGAAGAGGAACAAGTGGAAGAAGAGGAAGAAGAGAATGAATTGGAACCTAATGTTAGGACTCCTAAATATGTACAAAAGAATCATCTGAAAGATAAGATAATTGGAGACAAGAGTGAAGGAGTAAAGACAAGAAGTAGAGTTGCGGCTAAGGTAAATTTTTGTTTACTCTCTAAAATAGAACCTAAATCTGTAAAAGAAGCATGTGAAGATGAAAGTTGGATGAGATCTATGAAAGAAGAATTGTGGCAGATAGAGAAGAATTAGACATGGGAACTAGTCCCTAGACCTATGAACAAGAATGTGATTGGCTCAAAATGGGTGTTCCAAAACAAACTGAATGAAAATGGAGAAGTGGTGAGGAATAAAGCAAGATTGGTACGCAAAGGATATTCACAAGTTGAAGGCATAGATTTTGAGGAGACATTTTCCCCTGTGACCAAAATGGAAGCTATCAGAATGTTTTTGGAATTCTCTACCCACAAGGACTTTAAGGTTTATTATATGGATGTTAAGTCAACTTTTTTGAATGGTGAGTTGGAGGAAGAAGTATACATGGAGCAACCTGAAGGGTTTTAGTTGTTTGACAAACCGGACATGGTTTGTAAATTGAAGAAAGCATTGTATGGATTGAAGCAAGCTCCCAAAGGTTGGTATGCAAGACTGGAAAAATATCTGACAAAACAAGGATTTAACAAAGGTTCTGTCGACAAAAATCTCTACTTCAAAGTGCAAGGTAATAAGATGTTGATTGTAGTTGTTTATGTTGATATCATTTTTGGAGGAAATTAAGGCATGTGTAAAAAATTTGCTGAAGAAATGCAGAAAGAATTTGAGATGTTTATGATTGGTGAATTGAATTTCTTTATTGGTCTACAAGTGAATCAAATTGATAAAGGGATATTCATTTCACAGTCTAATTATGTAAAAGAGTTATTGAAAAAGTTTCGGATGGAAGATTCTAAACTGGTTTGTACTCCTATGGTAACCAGAAGCAAGCTGAGCAAGGATGATGAATCTGCTAAGACTGATTAGAGAAAATACAGATCCATGATTGGCATATTGTTGTATCTCACTGCTACCAGGCCAGATATTATGCATGCAGTGTGTTTAGTTGCTATATTTCAAGCAGATCCTAGAGAAGCACATCTTATGGTTGTAAAAATAATATTTAGATATATTAAGGGCACACCAGATTATGAACTATGGTATCCTAAGAGTAATGAATTTACCCTGAGTGCTTATACAAATGTTGATCAGGCTGGATGTGTAGATGATCATAAGAGTACCAGTGGTGGTGCTTTCTTTCTTGGTGGAAGATTGGTTTCATAGTTGAGTAAGAAGCAAGACTCGGTTTCTTTATCTACTACAATGGTAGAGTATATTGCTGCAGCATCCTGCTACACACAAGTTTTGTGGATGAAGCAAACTTTGAAAGATATTGGTGTAGTATGTGATGAACCTATCTCTATCTTTTGTGACAATACAAGTGCAATAAAAATTTCAAAGAACTTGGTTATGCATTCAAGAACGAAGCACATATCTATCAAGTATCATTTTCTGAGAGAGAAAGTGTTATAGAATGAGGTCAGATTAGAGTATGTAACAATAAAGGAACAAATTGCAAACATATATACTAAGGCTCTTCTGAAGGATACTTTTGAGCATCTTAGGGAGAGGTTGGGGGTTGTTGGCCCTCCTAAATAGGTGCATCAGTCCAGTGAATTCACATATTCTTCATTTACCTGGACTGATTGATGGGTCTACTCCGTAGGGGGAGTAGAAAAGATTTTCATTGTTGTAGTATGAGTGTACTCCTAAGGGGGAGCAATCAGAGTAGTTGTTCCTTTCCATTGATTTCAAAGGGAGAGAAAAGGTTATGTGTTTCCATCAATGAAAAAGGGGGAGATTGTCACAAATATGAGCTAGTTTGGTGGTGTTGCCATTGATGTTGTCATTGATGTCAACACAGTTCAATATGTTGATGTTTGTACATGTATAGCTAAGATACTTCTTAGATGTAGTAAGTACATGGAGCTATCTTTATGGTGTTGTAAATGTGTAGTATTGGTGAGTTTCCAAGTGCTTTTGAGAAAATTAAATAAAGAAGACAAGTTAGAGTGTTGAGTGTGTTCAAAATGTGCTTCGGTATGTGCTCTACATTTCTCCTATGTTGATCCTATGCTTGTGCGGATCTGAAGGTGTGTTGATGGTGATTTAATGATGATATAGTCTGAGTTTTAGTCTCTGGTGAGATGGTACGTGAAAGTTGTGTCCTCTAGTTCGTGTGTTCCATTGGCAGTGTAAGTGTTATGTGAATTGGGAGAAATATGTTTGCTCCGCATTTCTCCTCTATTTTGTTTCAGATCGTGCGGATCTGGTAGATGTCTTGTGAAGGTCTTTCCTATGCTCTAGTGAAGAGGTTTGGAGTTTTGTAATCTGAAAATCATGTTTCAGTATTTTTGTGTGTGTCTACATAGCCCAGATTGACTGGTGAAAGGAGTTCAGTGTTTGAAGCCTGTTGTTTTTGCTACAGATGTATCTTGAAGATTCTAAGATGTATTCTCATGTATAATGAAGTGTGTTGCATCGTCTCTGTGTCATATTCTTGTTGGGAAGCGTGTGCATCATTGACAATTTGTGTTTTCATTAGGTTTGGCCGACTGAGTGTTTACACTTCATTCGAAGAATAAAATTTAATTGAGGAAGCATGTAGAAGATTCAAGAATATATTTTTTTATATTTTTATTGGTCCACTCTTATTCCTTTCCACTGCAGGGATTTAGAGTTGCCAACCTAATTTGAATTTATGAAATGGAGTATTGTGGCCGACCTTGGTAAATGTTTCTAAGGTTGAGAACGGTATAAAAGCAAGTTGAGTTGTGAAGAATTGTATGACAGTGTGATGTAAAGTGACGAAAGTGTGCCACAAATCATAAGAGCAAAAGTGTGTGTGTGAGTTGTGTTGAAGACAGTGAGACAAGGGTTTCTGTAATCCCGTGAATGTGCTTTAATTATAGTGGTGGATCTTTTGTTCTCTTTTGTATTTGTAGGCAGTGAGCCTCCTTGTTGGACAATGAGTCCTTTTTGTAGGCAGTGAGCCTTTGTATTTGGACAATAAGTCCTCTTTTGGGCAGTGAGCCCTTGGAAGTAAGCCTTTGTTTTATAATCTTTATATTGTGAGTTAACCCTCACCATGGTTTTTCCCTTATTGGGTTTTCCATGTAAAAATTTGGTGTTCATTATGTTGATTTGCTTTTTGTTATCTGTGTTTCATGCTCATATTTAATAACAAAATAGTGTGGTTGAAGATTTGATAAGTGATAAATTTTTAAGTTTGAATTTGTGTGACAATTGATTCAACCCCCCTCTCAATTGTCCTATGCCTATTTAACAATTGGGAGGTGTGGGAACCATTTGTATCCTATTCATCAAGGCAACCAACTCACCATCAAAACCCTTTATCAATTTAGTCTAATAATTTTGTGATTCCTTGAATCTATGCATTATGTTTAGAAACATAGGTGCATATTCAAGATGATCTTCAGTGAATGAGGAATCTGATGAGTGTGAAAAGTTTTCCTTCCATAATTTCTTTAAAGCATTAATATCCATATTATCTCTAGAATTTTTTTTCTTGTTAGTGCTTCTAGTAATGAAAAAAACCATCAAAAATTTCATTCAAAGACTTTTCAATTCTTGTGGAATCACTTATGGCTTTATCTAGTATTCCCCTTTTAAACATTAATGAATGAAACCAATATTTTGGTTCATTAACCTTTTTTTTTCCACTATTTTCTCCCTAATCAAAATTTCTTATGGGACATCAATTAACATGCTCAAACTAAGTAACATTTTATCATCAAAACTCCTACAATCAAACCATTTTCGATATAAGTTATTCTTACTTTTCCAATCTTTGTACTATGGTCTCAACAGATTCTTTGAGCTCTTGGACCTCCTGTTTCTTCATGGTTGGCCACAAATTCATTGAAGAAACATTCTATTCCACAAAAGCAATCTATCCTTTTCCTTTTCAACTGAGGCAGTGTAAATGTGCACAACCTTGTTATTTGAATCATCCTCAATGATATTTGAATAAATTTTTGCCCTCTTCTTTTTCTTGGGCTTATTGATCCTAGATAAAAAGTCTTCAAGATTTGGAGCAATTGTTTCTATAATTGGCTTTTCATGTAACTGGTCTCTTATCCAATCACATGTTGTTGATTGTTGAATTTTTTGAACATACCCTTTCTCCTAGATTTCTCAATAAACCTTGTCCTCTAGACCATTATTCTTCTCCTCTTGATGAACATATTTTTGATCTTGTTGCACTTTCTTAGCATTATCCTTCTTAGGTTCATCCTTTTGTTGCTCATCATTCACTTCTACTAATGGGAGCTTCATATTCTACTCCTCATACTGATAGACTTATTGTTGTACCTCCACTTGAATATTTTGTTCTTAAAAAATTGGAGCAGTCATTTCCTCCAAGACAGTTGACTCTTTATTTTCTTACTCCATTTCTCCTAAGATTTTATCAATGTTATCTAATTTGGGAAATGGAATGCTACCCTGAGAAGAGGATTTCCTCTTATATACTACTTGTGATTTCTCTCTTGAACTATCCAATGAAATCAACTCTTCCCTTTGTACATCCTTACTTTGTGAAGTAGTAGTGGTAGTGGGAGTTGCTGATGCAACTAGTATATTTTTAGTTGGCACAAAGGAAGGAATAGCCTCTTGCTGAGTAACATTCGATGGGAGAGTCTGCTCTACTATGGAAGGAGGAGGAATAGGAGGAGATATGTCTATGGTGGAAGAAGAATCTATTTCCTTTAACTTTTGTTTGACTCTTTGCAGGAGGCTCTGTTGTTGCAACTCTAGTGATTCTTCTTCTTTTCTCTATTGGCTTTCTCTCTAGAGTATCTTTCTTCTTTTCTCTATTGGCTTCCTCTCTATAGTATATTTCTTCTTTTCTTTCATCTTCTTAACTTCTAAAGGTTCTGATTCAGTATCTTCCTCATCTATATCATGAGTTTTACCTTCTTTTGTTTGTTTCTCCTCATCCTCTGATGAGTGTGACTCTAAGTCACCCATCAAATCAAATGTTAATGCCACCCCTTCTTTAGTCAAACTGGAAGTCATGTATTCCACCCATTTCCTTGTCTATTTCAAAATTGGATCCATTAATTCATCTAATTTTGTAATTTCTTCTTCAGCCCAATCAAGAGGTGGAATCGGTCTATCCTTCACCAAATCATAATTATGGTATTGTATACAATCACCATCATCCACCACCTAATCAGGTATAGAGAATGGCCTATAAAGCTTAACCATGTCAACTGTCATTATTGAGTACCTTCTCTTTTTGACCTCCAATTCATGTTTGCAATTGGCCCATTAGTCATCAATGTGAGGCTTGTGCCTATACCACCTACTAGTTAATTGATTGGCTTATCATATGGGTCAAAATTTATTCTAACTCTGTGAGTTTTCATGTTAAATAATTGCAACTCAACCTCTAAGTTTTCAGCTCCCAATGTTGATGGACAAGCTTCTATTCCACCAAGCATAATGAGAAAGTATACACCTACCTTATGCCTTTCTTTTAAAATTTTGTTAAAAAGGTTTAGTTTCCTTGTTACTTCCAAAATTATAATCTTTTTGTGGGATACGTCGACAACCTATTTGGTCTATTAGGGAAACCTTGTATTCTAATATAGGAAAACTTGGGAAACTATAATACCATGATCCATATTTTTTTATTAAATCCACGACCTCTTGTGATAGCCTAGCATTCTAAGTCCCTTACAAAATATTTACAGTATACATGAGGAATGCATTATTTACCCTTTTGTAGTGGGTGGTACTTTGGAGGTACAATTGGTGATAGTAGTCATAAAATTCGTATGCCCAAGTCTAGTGCCCACATCCCCAAGACATGTCAATCCTCTATATCTGAAATTTATTGCAAGCATGTACACCACATATGAGGTCATCATAAAAGTAACCTTTTCTCCAAGTTCCTAAACCAAGCATCTATGTTGTCACAAAGTATTTTTCCCCAATGGACATTCTTATCTCTAGTCAATATATATTCAATGTAGGAGAACATCCATTCTTCAAATTAAGCTGATATTTGGAGACCCATTATTCTACTTAAGAGGGTGACTAAAACTTCATACTCATCTTTGAAATCACTCCTATAGAGGGTCTTGGGAATTTTGGAGTAATTTGGCCTGGGTTTTTCCAGCCAATGTGAGTTGATTATCTCCAAGAACCTTCTAGGCCCTTGGGTGTAGATCCCTTTGGTTGTTTCTTGGGAAACCATTTTCATCTTTAAATGAGTTGTGATGTTAAAGGCCTCAGCTATAGCCATCTCTATGAAATTGTCTTGGGTGAATATATTGTAATCCCTTTACAGATTATAAAATAGTGATTTCAGCCACAATTATTGTGAGATAAATCTCTCCTCTCAAAAAGGGGAGGCTCCCTTCTTACTACTTACTAGAACAAAAAGTAAAATATGCTAGACTTCATAATATATACACTATTTAAACCATGTAGGGGGTGTGTTACATTCATCATTTTCTCTTATTTTAGAAAATTTCTTTACAATGTTCCATAGTGTTACTTCATAATGCTTAATACAATTCCAAGTAATAACCTAAGCAATAATTCCCAATATTCTCAATTTAGACATAGGTATAATCCAAGAATACTAGTATAACTAAAAGATATGTAACCAGAAAACACATAAAAGCACAAAGTCTTTTTGTTGTTCTCAATAAGAGTTCTTCAATAATCGATGAAAATTGGAGCAAAAAGTATTTCAATCCACACCACGAAAAGATCCACGTACCAAATGAATAATTTCAAGCTCAAAGTCTTGAAATTGTTCACCAAAAGATATTAATAGCACACACACAGTTCTAAGAGATCAATATAACACAATTTATAAAGTTGATCATGAAATCCCTTCCAATCATAATAGATAAATGCCACTTATTCCACTAATAATAAGAAAGATCAAGCAAAAATGACATAAGAACACTCTTGCTCTAACAATATTAATTCAACACAAAGTCTGATATCAAAATCTACCTTCTTTTATTAATAGATTTGTATTTTAAATTCAATCTCAAAGTCGCAAAGTTGAGAAGTAATTTTAGTAGCACTTCCTTCCAATAGATAAAAGGTGAAAAATACAAATAAGCTCTCATATTTATAGGTGAGAGATAAGAGCTAATCTAGGAAAAAAATTAACTACTTTGACTTATTCATCGATGGAGTCCAAAATTATTGGAGAACTTCAAAGTTGCTACATGTATTTACCATTTGACAAATGACATGTAAATTGTCTTTGGCTAACTACAAAAACTTGAAAACTAAACTAAGGAATGGTCAGCCTTCCTTAACATTTTGCATCAATAAATCATGATGATGATGTGCACTTTATCATTGTTTGGCATTGGAGTGTACTTGGAGATGGCAAGGATTCTAGAGATTTATTCCTTCTATGGTGTTGAATGCTTTCCAGTCCCTTTTAGGAACAATTTTCAAATTATCCAGAGTAAACTGAAAATCCATAATTTTGTCCATTGAAGCTATTGAGAAAGCTTCATCTTCAAATTCCTTTCAAACCATTGATGTATACTCTTGAATAGCTAAAAAATTGGGAAGAACTTTCTAGTTGTGTTTCAAAGCTTTCTTGCTCGGTGACAAGAAAGAATTCAATCAAAACCTCTTAGGAACCTGTACACAAAAGATCAGTATGGCATGTAAGAGTAGCTGCAAAAATTTCGTATTTTCCAATGTTAGGGAAAACACTAGTACAAAACATAAATAAATGACTAAAAAAACTACCAAAAATTGGTCATGTGACCATTAGTTTGGTCATGTGACCATTAGTAGTTTATTTCCAGTCATTTATAACATGACCAAATTCATGACTAAACCATTTTTAGTCAATTATTGGTTGTTTTGATTGATCAATTTGGTGGTATATTTAGTCATTGATTGTTATTAATTGATCATTTATTTAGTCATGGAAGTAATTTATTTAGTCATGAAAGTTGTTTATTTATTCATGGTAGTTGTTTATTTAGTCATGGTAGTCATTTAATTAGTCATTGTAGCCATTTATTTAGTCATGGTAGTTATTTATTTAGTCATTGTAGTTTTTAATTTTAGTCATGGTAGTCATTTATTTAGTCATGGTTTAGTCATTTATTTGGGTGAATCAGTGATTCAAGTTACAAATCAAACCTAACTTAATTAATCCTCAAAAATTTATGCATATAAACTTCAAGTATCATAGATAGTCAAATGTTGAGAGAAGCACCATGAAATGAAGACTAAAATGCTTGAACAAATATGATTTATCAAACACAAATAGATCACAAATCAAGAGGAGCCACAACACAATATTTACGAGTCTAAAAATTTACTTCATTAAGCCTCATTGGAAAATCAAAACCTCAATGGTTACAACATTTATTAAAGAATTGAAGAATTGAAGAATTCAAAAAGGCATAAAATTAGAGTCACTCTGTATCAATTATTATTTTTACTTGAAAGTTTCTTTTGGATTTGAAACTCAAGAACCTTTACAACAGTTATACTTTACATAGCTTTATAACGCAATTAGTACACTGGAACATTTGAGATGAGCTTCACTTCAATTTCTAATTGAAGTTAATGCATAGCTAAGTTGAGAATGGGCTAATGATAGCTTCTTCACTGCCACTACTTTTCCACATTTCAACGTGCCCTGCAACCAAACAAATCATAAAAAATGGACCCTTTAAAAATAAACAACTAAATACACTAAATGCTTCAATTGACTTAAGTATTTTACAAATTTGACCTTTCACTTTTGATGGCAAGCCTTGCTGGTTAAAACAAGAAAACATATAGAGACTTCAAATGCTAGCAAACACTCACAAGGAAATTCGGGACTAAATTTAAAAACAAACTAAATACATCAATCCTTCTTAACCAATATCATAAAGAACAAACAATTGCAGTGTTCCATTCGTGTGGTAGGGGGAACACTGGTACAATGCATTTGGCATCAAAGAATGACCTATTTACATTCAATATTATCAACATACAAATTGGTTCAACTTTGTAGCCAGTCAACTAATGTCACCAGGTATTGAAGACTATCTTCTCGGGGTTTGCAGTATGTTTTTAAAATAAAAATTATGACCAAGATCATAATATTGAGCACATTTAGGTTTTAACATTAGGCCATCCTTTACCTGCATTTTTTGTTGCTTTCCCCACAATTATTGGATTTGGCTCCTCCAAACTCTTCCTTGCTATTATTGGTTTCGGCCCCTCCAAACTCTTCCACCACTAATGGATTCCCTCATATTGACCTTTCACTTCTCCAATTTGGTGAACTACAACCTAAAAATAAAGGTTTCGACGAGGGTTTTAGAGTATGTTTTCAAAATGAATATTACGGCCAAGATCCTAATATTGAGCACATTTAGGTTTTAACATTACGACATCCATTACCTGCCTTTTTTGCTGCTTTCCCCACCGCTATTGGATTCGGCTCCTCCAAACTTGTTTTAGAGTTTATTAAAATATGTTTCTCGCCCCCTAAAAAGGATTAGGGTTTGTTTCTTGCTTCTCGATTTCAAAATTGGATTTCAAATTAAATAAACTAGACAACGGATAAATCTCCCACTTATGCCCCCAATATATTATAATATTATAATATTATAATATATTATAATATTATATTATATTATATTATAATATAATATATATAGAGATATATATAATATTATAATATTATATAATATATATTATATATACTATATTATATAATAACATATTATAATATAATATATTGTATTGTAATATAATATTATTATTATATTATATTATAATACAACCAACTCCCTCAATTCGAAATATTTTTTTAAATTATCCACTTTCATATCATATTGCCTAATTTTTATTTGTGTGACTAATTATTTAGTTGTGTTTTTTACCCGATGATCAAATTAGCCATTTATTTAGTCATTTATAGTTGTGCTGCAAAAAATGAGTAGAATTTAGTCATCTTTAGTTGTTGTGACTAAAAGTTTTAGGCATGTAGTCATTTATTTTCCACATTCTACTAGTGAAAACATGGTTTTCTGCACTGGCGTATGCTTTGGAAATTCATATGCAAAAGTGGAGAACAACTGAGCTCCTGCATGGGGTATTACATTTCAGATGTAATGTCTCAAAATTTTTGAGATACTGCATGTTGGATGTAAATTTGAGCAATTACATGGGTTTGAATAGTTTGGATGCAATGGGGGTGAAAAATGGAATGATTGTGCGTAAACTGGGGTTTGAGCGCGATGGGTGCAAAAAATAGAGCGCAACAGATCATTTTGGAAAAAGGGGAAAAAAATTTAGTGTTAGGAAAATTTTGGCAAAAGTGTGTATATGCGCTGAATTTTAACGATGTTGCAAGTGGAATGGAGCAAAATTTGTAGTAGCGTTGAAAAATGGCAAAACTGCAAGTGAATGTGGATGCTTTGCAAAAAGTTTCAAAATCAACAAAAATTACTAATTTTGTAAGTGGGTAGAATTTTGTTTTGTTTGCAAATTCGTCATAAAATTCCAACTTTGCAATTTTAGAACTTTTTGATTTTTTTGGCTAAATCGCTAAAATTTAACGATTTTACAAGTAACCTTTGGTTTACTTGTTAGGTTGGGGAAAAAGCCCGACCTTACAAGTGAGGAATGATATTATTTGCTAAGTTGTTAAAAATTAATGACTCTACAAAGACCTTAAAAATATGTTGTTGGGTTAGGGAAAAATCCCGACCCTACAATGGGGTAGAACACTACATTAGTAAGTTAAAAAAAAATCGCCGATCACACATAAGGGTAAGTCATAGTTTTCACCTTCACCGAAAATCACCGAAGTGACAAGTAATACAAGTTTGAATTTTCTTTTGGATAGGCAGAACTTTCCACTTACTCTACAAAAAGGCATAAAAGTTTTTGTAAGGTTGGGAAAAATCCTGACCATACAAAAGGGAGTTTAAAACTTTTATATGCAAATATTTTCGACGCGGATGTAGACAAAACACATTAGTTCCTATGGGGTCAGGGAAAATCCCTAACTCTACAAGATACAACAGAGGTAAAGCACTCATACTTGTTCGTGCAAAGTAAAACCTCACTTGTATGAAATGATCACTCATTTGCACGATTGGTAAAAACTATCGATTGTGCACACAAACATGAACTTGATACTGACATTGACTGAAATGGAAATCACGAAAAAATGCAATTAACACGGGTTTGACATCCATGTCAGAGAAAATTTGGAAATAACCCATGATGCATCAACTCTAATAATATTTAGATGATGAGATCTAGGTTCAAAACTTAGGGTTGATGAGCAAACAGGAAAAAACAATTACCAAAGCTTGATCAAACAAGGTTTCAAAATTCTCACGACGAAGGTATGAGGAGGAATAATGAATGAAAATAAGGAAGAAAACAAATAAAAGTGCTTTAAAAAATTGATTAAAAAAAATTTAAAACAACATTTAATATGTGAGTGTGAAAAACGAGATTGCAGGAGCGTGATTTTTTGACACGCTTACAAGTTATTTTTGACATACTTGCAAATTCAAGAAAATTTAACAATCTTGCAAGTAACTTGCAAGGTTGGGGAAAAACACCAGCTTGACAAGTAACTCGGCCCTTTTTAATTTTGACTTGTAGGGTTGAGGAAAAACCCTGACCTTGCAAGTATAAAAAATTTCTAAGTCCTGAAAATCTGATTTTCGTAATGGCCAAAAAGAAGAATTTTGACGAATTGACGAAGGTTATCGTTTAGAAGACATTCTAAGACTTGGGATCACACATGAGGGATAATTGAAATTTTCCTTGTTTTTCCTACTTAGAGTACATGGGACTACAAGATAGATAAGTTTCGTAGGGGTTATCCCGTGAATCAAGCACAACTGGATTCAAGGGTAACAATTGGCTCTAGTTGGGGAGCTTCCTTCAGTTGTTCTCTGAAATGATCAAATGGAGAAGAATTCTAGTCTCTAAGTGTCTTCATCCATCCATTGGGCATAGAGTTAGGTGACAAAAACAAAAAGACTCAAAAATAAAAAAGATGCAAAGACTACAAATATTTACAAAAATCATGTGTCACCTACTTGATTGAAATGCTTCAAATGTTGTCTGCTATGTGGAAGTGAAAACAGAGTGCCATCTTCATATGCAAGCAAGAAACTATTTTCACCACATGTTGGTGAACTTGTGAAAGGTCCCCTCCTTTTGTTCCATGATGCATCAAATAATGTATTATGCCAGGATCCCATACACAATGGTGTTAATGTTGCAACCTTTCACTTTTGGTTTGACACAAATTCCTCACCTGAAAAACCACTAACTCGACATCACCTCGAGTATATTTTTTTTATAACTTCCTTACATGCAATTTCAATCTCTAACAAAAATGCTTGATATTCAACAATGTTATTAGTATTATCAAACTACAGTTTGAAAAATAAAGGGAGGATATTTCCTTTAGGAGGTATGAGAACAATTCCTATTCACAACCCTATGCATGAACAACTGCCATCAAATTCAATATTCCAAACATCATTTGGATCCACTAAAATGACAGTTTCAAAATCTGTGACTTCTTCATCCAAAGAAGTTTCAACATCTGAAGAAGACTCTAAATCTGAGGAAGATGAGCCATTAGTTTCTTGCCCTTTACTTGAATTTTTACTTGAAGACTCATATACTTCATCAATTTTCAAAAAGTAAAAGCTCATCCCAGGTGACTCAAAGAGAATTTGAGCCTTCGGGTCATCTGATTTTGTTAAAGAAAACTTTGCTTCCCTTTCTGGAAACAGTTTCTGCATCGCACCCTTGATGGGTATTCTTGCTTCTGACCAGTCCATATTTATCTCACCTCCTACATCCTTGCAGAAGTTGCATCCTGGAAAAATACCATGTGATGCAGGAATGTCTGCCACCAAGACTGTCATCTTAATCTTCTTCTCTAGGAATGCAACAAAGGCAAACTACACATCCTTGATTTTCCCAACCAAAGGCACTTGTTTATTCTCCATCAAAAAGCAATGGGAATTTTTTTTTGTAAGATTCAATCCCAAAGAAATAGCTACTTTAGCGGGCATGACATTATCAGAGGCTCCAAAATCAATTACACAGTTGCTCAACTTAAAATCGTAAACAAGCAAAGAGATGTAAAATGAGTTTATCGTCTTAGGGAAAGATGATGGAGTGGATACCAAGCTGCTTTGAGGAGGTGTAGGCTTGGAAGCAGCTAGGATGCTATGAGAAGGTTCTTGACTTGGATGGGTTCCCCTATCCTTAAAAAACTTGACAAGTCTATCAAACTGACCAGGATTGGCGTTTAGATATTTAGCTTCAGAAATTTGAATCTTGGTTTTCTTAACATGATCAATTATATCAAAAGCCTGAAAAGAACTCATCAAAGAGGATGGGGTAATTTAACTGGTAGGTTTAGCAATAACAATACTGGTCTTTGGAATCAAAGTATTGGCCTTGGGTGTTGAAGAAGACACAGGAGGACGAGTAGCACTTACTTTCTTGTTGTTGTTATATCCTTTGATTATATTGCAAAGGATTTCCCCTTTTAGCAATAATAACTTGAGGTCGTGGACTATCCTTTTCTTTCATCACATCAACTTGAGGTTGATCAAGTTGTTGTGAATGAGTAAAAACAACATAAGCATCAATCACCAAGTATTCTTCATCCGATTCTTCTTTGTATTGCAAAAATCCAATATTAGAGTTGTCAATTGGGTCTGCTTCCTCCTCCTAGAATAGATTGGAATTTTTTTCAGTAGGATATTCTAGCTACGAATAATCCTTTTTCTCAGCTTTATAGTATCCCAATACTATATTTGTGGGTGGTGGAGCTTCAAGAGAAATTCTTCCTTGTGGTGTAGGAATTTTGTTCTGGTTTCTATTACCAGACTAATTGGAGAATTTAGAAAGGTTCTCCTTGGAACATCCTTTATGGAGGATTATATGAACCTTGAGAAACTTGTTTCTTCAAAGCTAGCAACTCATTTGCTAGTTTCTGGATCATAAGATTGATACTTGTATTGGTAGATGAAGATGAATATGCTTTCCCTTTATTTCTTTTTTTTTCTTTTCTATTTTTTCCAGGAAGTATCAAATCATCTTCAAAACTAGTAGCCAATTTTTGTGCTACCTCAAGATTAGTTGGAACTGATCTCCACAACAAGAAGCTTACTTGTGGTAGTTGTGTGTTAATGAAGAAACATTTGAGGTTATGAGCCATGGGCTTAGCCTCAACATGAATCCTTGTTACAGACTTATTGAATTTGGCCAAAAACTCACACATGGGTTGGTGTGCTTCTTTTCTCATGGTTGTAAGTTACACCAACAAGGCATGTGCATCTTCAGCAGGCTTAAATGCATTCTTCAAACTTAGTATGGAGAGTAGCCCAATTGGTAACAATACTGGGAGCAAGAGTGTAAAAAAGTTCTACAACTACTCCTTGTAAGGTCTCAACAAATAACCTTATAGAAACATCCTCATGCTCAACACCAAGAACACCACAAACAATGTAAAAGGTAGCAATATGTTCATCAGGATGTTGCTCACCATCACCATAAAACTTGGGGATGTTCTTGCGAGAAACGTGAGGAAGTTAATGCAAAGAGGCTACCAAATTTAAAGGGCCAAAAGAATTACCCCAAGGGCCAGTAGGTGATTGAGGTTGAGCCATAGCGCCTTGAACAATAGTCACTTGAATTGGAGTGATAAGTAAATTCCCACAAAATTAGAAGATTCTTTTGGAAGTGGCGATCTGATTCTTCGAGGAGGATAACTTCTTATATGTTTCAATGGCGACCTTGCTCATGGAGGAGTAGGGATAATATTATGGTGTAGCAACAACTCAAAAAATGGATCAACTTGACCTTTCACCCTTTGACTGCGAGTGTATCTTTTGTATGCCAGAATGTAGTCCTTGAAACAAAATGAAAAATTAGCAATAAAAGATATTTACAAACTTTACAATAAGACATTGGAATACTTGTCCACTTTAATAAAAAATGTGAGGCTTTGGTTGCATCCTCGTATCCCTAGTAGAGTCACCAAAAGAATCTTGGGTCAATATTTTGTAATCCCTTTAGTGATTTCAACCACAATTATTGTGAGATAAATCTCTCCTCTTACAAAGGGGAGGCTCCCTTCTTCTTACTAGAAAAAAAGTAAACTATGCTAGACTTCACAATATATACACTATTTTAACCATGTAGGGGGTGTGTTACACTCATCATTTTCTCTTATTTCAAAAAATGTGTTTACAATGTTCCATAGTGTTACTTCAGAATGCTTATGCAATTCCAAGTAATAACCTAAACAATAATTCCCAATATTCTCAATTTAGACATAAGTATAATCCAATACTACCAATATAACCAAAAGATATGTAACCAAAAAACACACAAAAGTACAAAGTCTTTTTGTTGTTCTCAATAATAGTTCTTCAATAACCGATGATGTAAATTGGAGCACAAAGTATTTCAATCCACTCCACAAAAATATCCACATACCAGATGAATAATTTCAAGGTCAAAGTCTTGAAATTCTTCACCAAAAGATATTAATAGCACACACATAGTTCCAAGAGATCAATGTAACACAAAGTTTATAAAGTTAATCTTGAAAGCCCTTCCAATCATAATAGAGAAACACCACTTATTCCACTAATAATAAGAAAGATCAAGAAAAAATGACATAAGAACACTCTTTCTCTAACAATCTTGATTCAAACACAAAGTCTAATTTCAAAATATACCTTCTTTTATTAATAAATTTGTATTTTCAATTCAAGCTCAAAGTCTCAAATTTGAGAAATAATTTTAGCAACACTTTGTTCCAATAGATAAAAGGTGAAAAATACAAATGAGCTCTCTCATATTTATAGGTGAGAGCTAAGAGCTAATCTAGGAAAAAGTTTAACTACTTTGACTTATTCAACAATGGAGTCCAAAATTATTAGAGGACTTCAAAGTTGTTACATGTATTTACCATTTGACAAATGACATGTAAATTATCTTTGGCTAACTACAAAAACTTGTAAATAACAAAAACTTGAAAACTAAACTAAGGCATGGTTAGCCTTCCTTAACAATCTGCATCAAGAAATCATCATCATCACGTGAACTTTATCATTGACTCACATTGGAGTGTACCTGGAGATGGCGAGGATTCTTGAGATTGATTCCTTCAATGGTGTTGAATGCTTTCCAATGCCTTTCAAGAATAATTTTCAAATTATCCATAATAAATTGTAAATCCATCACTTTGTCCATTGAAGCTATTGAGAAAGCTTCATATTCAAATTCCTTTTGAACCATTTATGTATACTCTTGAATAACTGAAACATTGGCAACAAATTTCTAGTTGTGCTTCAAATAATTCTTGCTCGGTGACAGGAAAAAATTTGATCCAAACTTCTCAGGAACCCAGACACAAAAGATCGGCACGACATGTAAGAGTAGTTGCAAAAATTTCATATTTTCTAGTGTTAGAGAAAAAATGGTTTTATGCATTGGAGTATGCTTTGGAAATTCAGATGCAAAAGTGGAGAAAAACTGAGCTCTTGCATGGGGCATTACATTTTAGATGTAATGGCTCAAATTTTTTGAGATACTGCATATTCGATGTAAATTTGAGCAATTGCATGGGTTTGGATAGTTTGGATGCAATGGGAGTGAAAAATGGAGTGATTGCACATAAACTAGGGTTTGAGCATCATGGGTGCAAAAAAAATAGCACAATGGATCATCTTGGAAAAAAGGGAAAATTTTCCAGTGTTAGGAATTTTTGGCAAAAATGTGTATATGCACTGAATTTTAACAATGTTGCAAGTGGAATGGAGTAAAAATTGTAGTAGTGTTGAAAAATAGTGAAACTGCAAGTGAATGTGGATGCTTTGCAAAAAGTTGTAAAGTCGGCAAAAATTACTGATTTTGTATGTGGGTAGATTTTTTCTTTGTTTGCAAATTCATCATAAAATGTCGACTTTGCAATTGTGGAACTTTTTGCTTTTTTTGCTAAATCACTCAAATTTAATGATTTTACAAGTAACCTTTGGTTTACTTGTCAGGTCAGAGAAAAATCCTGACCTTATAAGTGAGGAATGATACTCTTTGCTAAGTCATTAAAAATTAACAACTCTACAAAGACCTTAAAATTATGTTTGTAAGGTCGGGGAAAAATCTCAACCCTACAATGGGGTAGAACACTGCATTTGTAAGTTCAACAAAAATCGCTAATCACACATAAGGGTAAGTCATAGTTTGCACCTTTGTCGAAAATCATTGAAGTGACAAGTAATATAGGTTCAAATTTACTTTTTCATAGGCGAAACTTTTCACTGAGTCTATAAGAAGGCATGAAAGTTTTTGTAAGGTCGAGGAAAATCCTCGACCACACAAAAGGGAGTTTACAACTTTGTATATGCGGGTATTTTCAACGCGGATATGGGCATAACACATTAGTTCCTATAGGGTTAGGGAAAATCCCCAACCTTGAAAGATACAAAAAAGGTAAGGAACTCATACTTGTTCGCACGAAATATTACCACACTCGTATGAAATGATCACTCGTTTGCACGATTGGTAAAAACTATCAATTGTGCACACAAAAATGAACATGACACTGACATCGACTAAAATGGAAATCACCAAAAAATGCAATTAACATAGGTTTGACATCCATATCAGAGCAAATGCATAAATAATCCACGATGCATCAACCCTAATGATATTTAGATGATGAGATCCAGGTTTGAAACTTAAGGGTTGATAAGTAAATAGGAATTTTTTTTTTACCAAAGATTGATCAAATAGTGTTTTAAAAGGCTTACAATGAGGGTGTGAGGAGGAATAACGAATGAAAATGAGGAAGAAAAGAAATAAAAGTGCTTTAAAATACTGATTAAAACAACATTTAATACACGTGTGCGAAAACCAAGATTGCATGAGCAAGATTTTTCGATGCACCCTTACAAGTTAGTTTTGACATAACTTTTAAATTTGAGAAAATTTAACAATCCTGCAAGTAACTTGCAAGGTCGGGGAAAAACACCAAGCCAACAAGTAACTCGTCCCTTTTCAATTTTGACTTATAGGGTTGAGGAAAAACCCCAACCTTGCAAGTATAAAAATATTTTTAACTCTTGACAATCTGATTTTCGTAAAGAGCAAAAAGAAGAATTTTGATGAACTGACGGAGGTTATCATTCAGAAGACATTCCAAGACTTGGGATCATGCAGGAGGGAAAATTAAAATTCGTCTCGTTTTGCATGTTAGAGTACACGAGACTAAGAAACAAACAATTTTCGTAGGGGTTATCCCATGAATCAAGCACAACTCTATTCAAGGATAACAAATTGGCAAGCATCCTCTTATATGGACCTATGATTCTGCTATAGTCCCATCTGTAGTGCTTGATGCATTCAACTATTAGATTAGGGAATTTCACTAAGGAGGGAAACCTAAAACTTGAGCTATCCCATTCTCAACCATTTTCTTAGCCAGTTTTGAAGGATTCTGACCATACATTCTTGCTTTGAATTTCTTTACATTGATGTGACTCAAGTTGGTGTCCCCAACATTAGCTCAATATGACACTATCTTTGTTTTAGGAAGAAAACCCTTGAAATAAAACTTAATCTTAGTTTTCCTTGAGATATTCTCCACATTCTCACTCTTCTCAACTTGCATCTATTAGTCAAACATAGCCTAAATCACTTGGAGTGAAAGTTTGGAAAGAATGAACAAGTTTCCCTTAGAAACCTAAACATATCAAATTCACCTCACTTGGGAAAATAAACTTAAATCTTCACACCCTTGATAAATATCATCATCATTAATAAACATGCTAAACATTTAATACTTAAAGCATAAAAATTAAGCTTAAATAGACCTTTTCAAAATTTTAACCTTGTCATGGATTTTTTCGGAGATTCAAAACTTTCAAGGAATTTCGAGGATTCAACTCTTTCAAGGATTTAGCATTACCGCAAAATTTCAGAGTCTTAGCACTATTGTGGAATTTCAAGTTCATGAACAGGTCTTGGATTTTCTTGAAAATTGAGATTTACCAACTCTTACTCCTTTTTGGTTTGTACAGTTGGATTTTGGGATTTTCAAAAGATCTTGGATTGTTGGGATTTTATCCCTTTCGTGGAATTTCAAGATTTTGAAAGGACCTTGGATTTTCTTGAAAATGGCGATTTCAAAGATTCAGTTGGATAGGAAATTTTTGAATATGGTGTCTTCAAGTTTTATGTGAGGATTTCCAATGAGGGAGAAAACTTTGAAAATGAATAATTTTATATGTAGTTCGAGGATTCTTAGAGATAAAGAAATTTCTAAAAAAAGAGTTATTTATGCAAACTTCAAGGATTTTAAAGGATGAAGGAATATTCAAAGGCAAGAAGTTTAAATTTGTTTCAATGAAGAGCCTTGAAATTTTTGGAGATTGAGAAATATCTAAAAACTAACATTTTAACCGATTTGTTGAAAATTTTAGGGACTTTGGGTTCTTTAGAAAAGAGTTATTTTAACTACCTTTAGAAAAACTTGGGATTTTAAGAAACTTGAGGATTTGAAAGTCTCAAGGATTTTGAATGATTTTGGATTCTTTCCACAAGGGGTTAATTTCCTTGAAATGATGAATTTTCTAAATCTTTTATAAACTTTACGATTTCACGAAAATTCAAAAGATTTTCACAGTAGTGAAATTTCAAGGTGTTTTGAACGTTTGTTTTCAAATTTGAATTTTCTAAGAAACCCTGACTATGATTTGTCAAAATTTAAAAGGATTTTCTTCTTGAGTTTATAAGATTAGAAACCTTAATGAATTTACAGTGATTTGTTGTTTGAAAACCCTAAAAAATAACAAATTTGAATGAAGATTACAAGGGTTTGGAATGTTCTAATGCTTGAATTCTTGGAAGAATTCTAGTTTCTTGGAAATGTTATGCAATTTATCCTAATATTCATAAAAAAGGGAAGAGTGATCAACACTTTGAAATTTAAACCTCAATGAACATTTACCTCATGGACCCTACACTAGTTCTAGTAATTTCATCTCGAAGTTGGAAGAAAATTACCAAATGCAGTGTGCAAGAGTGGTCAATACTAACCTTTGAACTAGATTTTGCTAGAAAAAAATCACTTCAAATTGACTTGGAACGTGAAATGGAGCTCTATAACTTCACTTATGAACACCTAGCCTCTTCTACTTAGTACTCAACTCGCTTGCAAATGAGGACTAGGTGTGGAATAGAGGAATGATCTAAAATTTTATACATGTGGATTACTTATCCATAAATGCATTGAAAAAACAATTGACGAGCACTCACAAAGAAAATCATATGCTTTTAAGAAATTTAACCCCGCCAAGGATATTCAAGGATTTGAGGTCACAAAATTTTGAAAATTTGGGATTGCCTTGGAATTTTAGGGATTTTGTGGGATGAATAAATCCTCGAAAACCTAGAATCTCCATAAAATAAAATAGCTTGAACTTAAGACCCTCCAAATAGTTTTTCAATGACCTCA
Organism: Sequoia sempervirens; assembly: GCA_007258455.2. Classification (NCBI taxonomy): domain Eukaryota; kingdom Viridiplantae; phylum Streptophyta; class Pinopsida; order Cupressales; family Cupressaceae; genus Sequoia; species Sequoia sempervirens. Next base: position 22,209 of record VDFB02136766.1, read on the forward strand.
ATTTATCTTCCTTAGATGAAAATACCTCAATCTTTCCTATTGGATATGAACTTTGACAAATAATTGGAAGATGACATCAAAAAGAAAAATTTGAAGACCTTTCTCCTAAATAGAAAAGGCAAGGAACCTACAAAGTAAAGAGGAAAAAGGGGGGTCTCTATTTGGATAGGGCATGTGCGCAAGGCTTAATAGGATGGAGAAGCATTTTGAAGTTATCCCAAATGTGATCTCAAATTAGGACCTTAAGGAGTTGGGGAAATCTATTTTGCTACACAATGTTAAAAGAGTAGTTTTTTCTTGTGGAGATTTTAAAGATCTTGGGTCATATGACTTTCCTCTCACATTTTTTTGAGATTTTTGGGATGTCACATTTGCAAATCTTTTAAATGTTTCTAGGGACTTTTTCGGATCAGGAAGACTAATTAATCAAATAAATTCCATATTTATAGTGTTGATCCCCAAGAAAGATGATGTTGCTTCCTTACAAGATTATAGAACCATAAGCTTATACAATATAGTATATAAATTATTCTCTAATATCATGGTTAATAGGATGAAAGGGGTTCTTGGAAAACTGATTTCTTCAAATAAAAAAGGCTTTGTAAAAGGTAGAAAAATTCTTGATGCCAACTTAGTTACTCATGAATACATTCACTCTCTAAAACAAAGTAAGAATCTGGGTATGACTCTAAAATAGGATATCTCGAAAGCTTACGATAGAGTCTTTTGGCCATTCTTGATTATTGTTCTTGAGAAGTTTGGTTTCAAAGACAAATATTTAAAACTGATAAAAGCCTGTTTCACTACTCCTAGATCTTTTGTCCTAATGAATGGGGTCCCAAAAGGGATCTTCTCTTATGGTAGAGAGTTAAGACAAGTTGATCTCCTATCCCCTTGTTTATAATTGTTGTAGAGGTCCTTGAAAGAAACATACAAAAAAAACTAGATCAAGGAATTCTTAAGGGTTAAAAGATTTAGCCTAATCTTCCATCCTACTTCTCATTAGCAATTTATGAGCAATAATATTCTTTTTGTTGCATTGTTAGTGGTGGAAGTAACCTATTGAAATCTACTCATCAAGATAAGCGGAGCCTACGGCCAACAAATTAGTATTTCAAAAAGAAAGGTTATTTATTTTTTGAACATGAATCAGATGATCAAGACAAAGTTATGAGGATGTTAGGTTGTCAAGCAGATATTTTTCCTAACTCCTATATTAGCCTTCCTTTAAGCACAAAACATATTCCTAACAACTATAGGAATGGTATTATTGACAGAATTCAAAAAAAATGGTAGGATGGAAAGGCATGTTGAAAGTATGTTGTTGGTGTTGTCATTGATGTTAATAGTTATTGGTGTTGGTCAT